>WBNH01005943.1:0-52713 GCA_013401255.1 Urocolius indicus
AGGCGGTTCGGTGGTGGGGGGGGTCTGCTCACCGGGAAGGTGGGTGCCCTTGGGGCTGCGGAGCGGGGGAGCTGCCCGTGCTCTCCCGCAACCCCGCACGGCCGGCAGCTCGCCGTGGGCTGCGGGAAGAATGGGGTTTCCCCCCCCCCCCCTCCCCTCTTTCTGCCGGGAGGTCCTGGTTCAGCAAATATATCTTCCCCGGGGCACGGTGTGACCCGCTCGTCCCGCAGGTCGCGGCGTGTGAGCGAGTCGGGGATGCGCGAACCTTTGGTTTCCGAGCGTGGGAAAAAAAAAAAAACGTCTCGGTGTTGGCGTTCCGTGTCAGCCTCGGGCTGGGTTGAGGTGACGTGTGAAGAGGCGATTCCCGATCACCACCTGGGTTAGAAGTTGGGTCGTTCGTTCTGGAAATGTAAGGTTTTGCCTCGTGTCTCAAGGGTTTGCACTGGTACAAACTGGTTGAGCTCACGGCAGTTCGATCCGCTCCTGCAGTTCAAGTTACTCATTGATGAAGTGCTGACTGTGTGCCTCAGTCCCCAGTTCTGTGGTAATTGGGTGCCCACAGATGAAGAAGTTGAGCTTGACGGAGAGAATATTCACCACAAATTCTACACTTTAAAAAATCCCTTTCTAAACCATATTGCTGTGCTCAGAACTATAAAGCCATCCCAATGTTTCTACACAGCTGTCAGTATGTTTTGTTGGGCGTGTATGGCATCTTGGCATCTATAACGTGATGTAGGACTGTGAGCATTAGTTGCTATGAGATCCGTCGTTTTGTTCTGGAAATCCTAGTGTTTTGGGGGATTGTTGGTCAATCCGACACTGCAAGAAAGCTCATTTGTAAGCCAACGGGGTGGTTGTTATTTTTAGTAGATGTTTTTCGACAGCTTTGCAGTTCTAAGTAGGCCAGATGCGGAATGTTTGGGGGTTTGGTTTGTTTGTTGATAGTGTTAAGGGACAGATACTTTAGGTAGAATGTGCCAGAGGTTCTCATGTCCAGAGACAGAACTTGAAGAGTTTTTCTGTTATTTCTGTATTGGACTTTTTCAGGATGAATGTTATTCTTTATAGACGTGGTATGTGGGGGAAGAAATATTTGACCTTTTTACCAATGCTGAAATTTGTGAATTACTAAGCACGTAGTACAGATGGATTAGGTGTTCTTTTTGGTGCTTTTGAGAATGTGGTTTTCTTGTTGCAACACATTCTAATTTTCTTAAGTTCTCAAGTGTTTAGCCATGAGCATTTCCAAATGAGTTGAGCACGATTGTTCTAGGCCTTCATTCATGCTAGAGAACGTGTTTAGACTTTTCACCATTTTAGACTTTGTCAGACCTTCTCAGTTAAACACGTATTTGTTGTATTTGTTGAAATGTTTTACAGGGACAACCCAAATTTCTAATAAGCAGGATTAATGGATCTCATTCAGTGAATTAACTCGGCAAGCACAATGTCTTTGTTGCTTTTTCAGAAGAGATTGGTGATGTGATGATGGTAAATCACACCTGTGACAGCAGAAACTGTGATTTTGCGTGGTTAGCGAGCAGCATCAGCTGAGTCACTTGATCACAGATGTGTTGCTTGTTAAGTGTTGTCTAGTTTAACTGTATCTGCTGAGAACCTCGTCTGGATTTGAAATCATCAGTGAGCATGTTAAAAAACAACTTCTGTATTACCTCTTTGCCTCCCCGTGTTAATGTGCTCACTGAGGATTTCTGCATTACCTCTTTGCCTTGCAGTGTTAACTTCTGCTAGGAGCAAGACTGAAAAGAAAGGTTGGAAAGAAAAATGATCTTAGTAAAGAACAAAACAAACAGCTCATAATGATACTTTTCATGTTAAGGTCAGCTGAAGACCTGGTGCTTCAAAAACAGCATCACTTCAGACATCTGAAGTTAATTTCTATGTAGAGCTGACAGGAAAACTAGGTGAATTTTGTGGACGTGTGTTGGAATAAATACTTTGTGCTGAATGTTCAGATCTTTGCTAGAGCTTAATGCTGCTGCTTGAAATAGGTAATTATTTCTTTACAATGTCCTTTAAGCATTATAAAGGAAGAAAATTGAGCTAATACATAAAATCTGATACTTAAGAGCTATAAAATAGGAGTTGAGAATTTTACCAGAAGTTTATCTTGTATTTGAAAAATGAATGTAATTTTCTTTAAGTAGTCTATTTGTTAAGAGCTCTGAAGCATTTTAAGGCCTTGAGTTTGCCTGGAGAAAACTTTCACACCATGTTACTGAATAGTTTTTGAAGAGGTGCCAGAAGTCTGAGTGTTTCCCACTAACACTGTGATATTTCAGGAAGAGTCCTGCAATTCTGTGCTAGCAAAAGAGCAGCATTTCTTGTCCAAGTAGTATCTGGCTAGCAGCCCTGGGGCATACATTTATTGTGGAATTGGAGAAAAACAAACATGTATGAATCCTCTGTAATAAACCAAGACTGTGCTTGGTATTTAAGGCAATCAGTAAGATGTTTGGCCTCTTTAGATAATGTATTTTGTGTTTAGAGAAATGCTGACATGATAAAATAGAAATGCTTTTGATACCTAAAAGGTTTATTTGGCCTACAGTTGTTTTAAGTCTGGGAAACTGGATGAATTAGAAGTCCTTGTTGCTTAGTGGAGTAAAATCTGTGATGAAATTTCTATTACTGTGAGCTGATGTTGAGTGGGCTGCAAAGACAGCAGGTAATAGATGTGAGGAAGAGTGAAGACTAGATTTGGTGGAGGTTTTTTAATTGCCTTTTCTCAGTCTTTGTACCATTTCCACTTTATGTTCATTTCTCCCTCCCTCTCTCCCTTTATTTGCAAGAAGTTGGTGGTGGCTTACAAGGTGTTTGTCATTTTCTCTGCTCTTGCAGAGCAAGAAGTGAAGTGATCGTGAAAAGCCAGCAGCATTCTGTAGGACATTACACAGTGGCAGGGTTTCTTCATCTGCAGGGAAAAATTAGCCCAAGGTTGAAGCACTTTGATTTGACTTTCTGAGTTTGTGAGTCTCACTCTTAGGATGAGAGAAGGTGATGTTGCTATTCCCTTAGATGTCCTACTGACCCAAAAGATGGGTTTTTTTTCTTGCTTTCTCCTTTTAGCTTGGAAACTGTGTCCAGCACTGTTCAGCGTGTTCTTCCAATGAGGGTGATTGTTTTCTTAACAGGGAGAAATTATCTAAATATTTTTCAAGTACAGTTCTTACTCAAGTAAATAGCATGACTTCAGAATTGTGTAATGATTTTGTAGAAAACAAAACTTATTGTGGAAGAAATAGGAAGTAGGCAAACCTGTCAATTTGCTAGCAAAAGCACAAATAGTTACATTTCCACTCACTTTCTAACCAAGGAAAGTTAATGGCTCATCTTGCTTTGGTTTTTGTCTGACATCTGGCCATCTGTTTGGTGGTGTTGCTTTCAAAACTGTGGTGATAAGTTATTTCACAGCTCCATGGTAAGAAAGCATGTATATATCTAAGTGATTTGTATGCATTACAAGTCTGTTTTGTGTATTCATCTTGTGTGTTGGATGAGAAATGTTCTTTTGACCTGAGGGATAGGTAAGAGCTGCTACTTCAAGCTGTTTGTTTAAGGGAGTTCTCTCCTTTCTGCTTGCCTGTCTTCTGTCTTGTCCTGCCCCTCTAAAGGGAAGCTTCCCAGGCTTAAATATGTTGCGTGTTTGTAACCTCTAATTCCTGCTGTGTTGCTTAAACCTAGAAAATTCCCATAAAGTTACACAAGGTTTCTTATATTTGGGGCATTTTGTGGATGTGCATCGGTGGACAGGTAGTTGGACTAGATGATGGTTTCAGGTCCCTTCCAACTGAATCATTCCATTCCATTCCATTCTCCTGCACTCAAGATGAGTCAAATAAGAAAGAGACTGTTATTGGCCTGAAATGCCAGGGTTTTTATCAGCTCCAGAACCAGTTTCAAGGACACATAACACAAAGAGCACAGGTGGAAACAGGATTTTCTTTTTCTGACTCTTTTTCAGGGCACATGTTCACGAGCACTGACACAATGCACGAGTATAGCTGGAAAAAGGTTCGTGCCATCCTCAGTTTGGCTTGAAAAACCATCACCTGAGCTCTAGCAAAGGAAAGCCAGAGCTACAGAAAGTGGCAAACCCCCCACATCTTGTGGAGAGCCACGTGCTATTGAGGCTGCACGGGGAATACCCATTTCTGGCTCTCTCACATGTGTCTTGTGACAAGGAGTTAATGGTGTAGTTGGTATCCAGCACTGTTGCTATGAAGTCTCCAGGCAAGTTTGCCCATGGGTTGTCTTGCAGGGTCATGAATTACAGGCTGTTTACCTTCCTGGTGAAATTCCTTCACTCAGGCACTGCAGGGAGTGAACATGCTGGTCTGTAAACATCGTTTCTTCCTAGGACATACTTGATTTGGAACTCACATCCTGAAGCCTCTTGTATAGAATGACTCAAAAATGAGACTGCCTGGAGCATAAAGAAGGGGTGCCAGCTGAAGTCAGCCTCCTTCAACTCAGAGATGATATAAAAGTACTGAAAATATGTCACTGATACTGAAAAACTGAAGCTGTGAAATGTTACCTTTTATCAGTAGCAGGAAAGCAGATAATTGACTGATGGACAAAGAAGGCTCTTACTGGAAAAAACCTCAAAAGTTTTAAGAATGAGATTTTTCTCTTTGTATTTAGGCTTTGAGCAAACCCCAAGCATTCCCACACCTAGTCTGTACCTGTTTTGTTTTTTTGTTTCTACATTATGTTTTTCTTTTAACCTTTAAGAAGAACTATAACTGGTTATCACTTTGGATGCCCAAACTCAAATAAGGTGGCAGAGTGAATACAGGTGAAGCAGTCACTGTTTCCTGAAAGTATGTGGATCAGTACCAGTCATGGACTAAAGAGAAGGCAGGTGGTATTTTCCAAACTATGACCCATATGGAAGTGAAGCAGGTTTTTGCATTCCCAAACTTGCTCCACTGCTCCTTGGCCAGTGATGCATAAGAAGGACTCTTGTTCCTGTCCAGCACTTGTGTTACACTCAGGTAAAGCTGGAAAGGGGCAGCTCTGGGTGATGCAGAGAGCCTGGAACCCTTTCACACAAAGGCTGCGTGGCACAGGCATGAACCCCTGGGGAAACGGAGCCTAGGGAAGAGCAGAGGTCACTCCTGCTATAAGCATTCAGCAGGCAAGAGTCAGAGAGATCTGGGGCATGAGTGGTGCTCTGAAGGAGCCCTGGTAAGAGACTATGCTCAATGTGCAGAGGATAAAAAGCCACCCCAGGGGCTTCTCGTGGGCCTCACCTGGGAGTCTAGGAAGCTTCCTCCCCCCAGATGTGAGGCAAGAGGGCCACATTTGTCGAGCATGAGCAACAGTCACTTAGCCAGAAGGACCTAAAAGAGGACACCTGCAGCAAGGGGCTGTGCTGACTGCTGCAGAGGAAGGCAAAAAAAGCCCCAAAGATCCTTGCTAGTCAACAGGAAGGGGGGGGGGGAAAAAGCCTTGCTCCCTGCAGCTGCAGGGCATGAGAGGCCATCCTCCTGATGCATGAGCAGCAGGCAATCACTGAGCTAAAAAGGACCAGAGCAGCCTTGACAAGTGGCAATTCTCAATGCTGCAGAGAAAGGCAAAAAAACCCCAAGGCCCAGAGCCAGTCTGCACCAGGGGAAAATTCCTTCCTCAGCCCAGTGCTAGCAATTGGCTGCTCCCTGAGCATGTAAGACCTGCCTCCTGCTCCCATGGGCTGGTTAGGCCTCCCAGGAGGTGCCCAAGCCCTTTTCTCCCTCAGTCTGAAGGCATCTCTCGTCTTCTGAGACTGGCCAAATGCCAGAAACCAGAGATGGTGTCAGCAGCTGCAGCCTGGAGGAAACGAAAGTGCAACCAGATCTGTAGACTAGGATGGACGGTGCCAAAGTACAACCATGGAAAGGAGAGAGGCTTTTAGAAACAACTGAGTGGAGGTGACACTGGTGTGGTGGAAAAGTTGACCTCTTTCAGACCCTGGAACATTTGAATCCATACCAAAACCACAACCAGGCAATGATTTTTCCAAATGGCAAAAGTAGCCTGTGGCTGCTGTCACTGTTACGTGGCCTTCTCCCACTGACACCAATCTGCACCATTGGCCATGTTTATACAGGAGACAAAATGTGCTTCAGCCACAGAGTAAAACTTCCCCAGGTCATTTGTGACTTTCACCTTTCTAAAAGTTGTTTCTCCACCTTCCTTTGTGGAAAGATGTCCAGTTCTTACCTAAAACCCTGTCACATCTCTTTCTCTGTCAGGATTTAGTATTTTGAATACTGAAAGAGTAAAGGAAAGTAGTCACCTTGTAGTTTTGTAAGTTTGCACCAAAACTCATATGTAGAATCAGGCTGTTATAAAAAAATCATGTCTGTGAGAAAGCTGCAAAGGAGGACCAAAGATTTTGCTTTTCATACACCTGCCTGAAACCACCTGCTAATGTTAGTGTGGTTACATTATTGATGACATTATCCAGCTACAAAGGAGCTTCTCTTATTTAAAAATTATTGAAAGAGACTGTGGAAAACAATCTTCGAGCACACACTTTGTGATTAATCATACAGCAAAACTGGCCCAATAAGTACTGAAAGCTGATAAACTATGTCTGTTGCGTTGAAGAGTCTCCTCATCCTGATGCCAGCTCAGTGTGATGAGATGAGCCCTCATGCATGTCCATAGGTAGATCTAATGGATCATCAGGCAGAGTGAGGCTGAGATGAATTCACCTGCTGAGTGTTTTGCATAAAATCAAGTTTTCTATGTGTTTCCTTGAAACTTTTGTGACCTTCTTAGTCAACTCCTTCTGGGAGCTTTAATTGGAAAAAGGTTTTCATGGAGTAAAGGTAGTGAAACATACATTAAGTTGCTCCAGTTTTGTAAGAAATTTAACCTGATTTGTTTGTTTGTTTTAAAGCCTTGTAGTCAGAATAGATTTAGGGGAACTGCACTGCCTTTAACCACTGGGTTGCATATGATTTTGTCAGAGAGAGACTCTTGTCTGGCAACGTAAGTTGTCATAGCAGCTGAATTTCTCTAAAGAGGAAATAACGGTGTATTCACTTTATACAATGTTGACTACAGTATTCAGGGGTTTTAATGGACCTTGAATCATGTCAGCTCTGGATGTGCTGGTAGCTGATGTTGCCATTTTTCAGAAGTTGTATGTGGAACTTCCTTTTAGCTTCCCATTGAGAGCATTGAAATCAGAATTGTAAACCTTTAAGGTGCACAGCATCATGCTTTTTATTCGTTCCCCTTTAACAGTCTCACTAACAATGTGGAGAATGGAGCTTTCTAAATCTAGACAGTGCTCCCTTATTCCCACTGGCCTAATTGGAACATGAATTCTCTTGTTTCACAAATCCTGAGAGACAGAATGAGCCTAGGTGTATCTTATTTTAGAAACAGGTTTTAGGGTCTGCTTGCCAAATACTCTTAGTCATCAGTTTAGCAAAAAGAGAAGTGGCATGGGAAGATGAAAAACACCCACTGGAACTCTGGGGTTGGGCTGACTAATGTGTTTTGGTTTTGTTTGTTTGTTTAGAAATTCTTTCTATATGGATCAGCCTTCTAGTGATGCTGAAACTGGAAGAAGACCACTGTAAGCAAAGCCAGGATGAATCGGGTGGCAGGTGATACAGAGACTGCTCACAGTAGCAGCGTGGAATCCTGTCCTTCCCTGCGGGATGTCCACTCCATCAACCCCACGCATCTGATGGCAAGGATTGAGTCATACGAAGGCAGAGAGAAGAAAGGCATATCAGATGTCAGAAGGACTTTCTGTTTGTTCGTTACATTTGATCTCTTATTCATAACCTTATTGTGGATAATAGAATTAAACGTGAGTTTTCTTTTCATTACCCTTAGTCTTCATTAATTTACTTATTCCTTTCAGGAGTGGTTAATAAGTTGTTCTTTTTTATCTCAAATTATATGCTAATTGCATCTATTTAAATTAAAGCAGCTTCTTACTTTTAAGCTTTCATGAACATAGTTATTTGCTATCTGTAGGCACATAGAACTGCGTCTACTTTTTAGTCATGAGGATATATGGCTCATTAACTTACCGCTAAACCTCTTGCTGTTCCTGAAGTCTATGAACTACACTAAAGAAACTATGAGAAATCCAGTTAACTTTTCAGGCAGCAAGTAAACAAAATGCTACTGTACATCTTCGAGTTTGATAAGAAGTGTGATTTTTTTCACAGGATTCAGCAGTTCTCCTTCTGAGTAATTCAAAGTCAGTGACGTATCCCTGAGTTGTTAATCCCTGGAAGGACTTCTGATACACAAAGCCTTTGTTTACTGCGATGTGTTTTTCTTTGAGACAAACTTTCTGTGCTATATATTCTGTATAGCAGTGTGCATTTAAACACCATAAACTCCCACAGTTGCCACCTTTTAACTCCACCATTTGTAATTTGGAAAACGAGGCAGTTCTGAAATTTCCAGAAGGCAACAGGATAGCTGATTTATTGTTATTTTTTAAGAAGCATCCTAGTTCTTGAACTGGGTTTGAAGCTGTAATTTGAGGTGTGTATTTAAGAGAGGACACACAGGAAAAATGGGAAGAATTGCTTTTCTAGACAAGAGCAATTTTAAGTAAATATTTTTTGTCAGCATTCCTTTACAAGATAAATAACCTTGGTTATTGATCTAATGATACAACGTTGCAGGAGCTGACTGTTCAAGTAGATCATGGATACGGTGAAAAAGACCCTTTCTGATTTAATATGAGAAAGCAGACTTTGCTTGGCCGAATGCTGTAATTTTGGGACTAGACTTCTGCTGACTCTCTAAGTGGAACGACTGTTGTATCCATTGCTTAAAGTTAGCTTGTCTCACAGAAGTAGCATAGTGTTCTGATGCATATCTTTTTTTAGGCCATTTTCTCACAGCTTTTTTGAGTTAAGAGGAGCAGAGCCTGGGTTTGTATCTCTTGTCAGTGATTCAGAGTACAGATTTTCATATCAGCGTTCTCAGAATGTTTAAGACTCTTAGTAGAAAATGCAACCGACTCATGATGTTTCAAGTGCTGCAGCATTTAAGAGACCTCAACGTCCTCACAGTTTTGTGAAAAGCTTTGCTTTAAGGAGAACAATATGAACCAGACTCCTGTACTGCTAAATGTCAACAAGAATGAAAACAATCTTTTTTTGTATTAGTGTTGGGAGACATCCTTTGATGATCTGATGCATGGTTAGATTTTTTTGGTTCTGGTTTTTAAATTGTTTTGTTCATTGGGCAGTCAAATAGCACTGTGTTGGGACTGTCCATCACTGGTCCATAAGTAATGAGACTCCAGAATTGCTGCCAGAGTTCCTATAAATAGTTTTCCCTTTGTCACCATTATTCATTGTGCTTAGGCATAATTTAGTTTAAAACACTTGAAGGAGTAGCTCTGTGGCAGTTTGGGCAAACCCTGAATGAAGGCTGATGTGGTTCTCTGATCATCCAAATATTAACCTGGTGCTTATGGCAGTGAACAGCTGTGGGGGATGGAGGTTGCTCTTCTTATTTATACTGGAAACAGGTGATCACACCTGATGCAGTAGAACTGCCAAGATGAAACTGTATTTAGAAAGTTATTTTTCACCCAGACAGGAGAGGGACAGGAAGAGAAAAGAAATTTGGAGTTGGAGTCAATAGTCTCAGGAAAACATTGTCCAGCAGTTTAGTTGGGAAAAGTGTGTGTGTGTATAGACTGCATTACTTTGAGATGTTGAGGAAATGTTGGCATGCTTTGGTACCTCCCTGCTTTATAAGGATGGCAATAGTCAAACTCAATATTAAAGCCTTCTTTTGGTGGGGTTTTCCAGTGCTGTACGTAACTATTTCATTCGCTGCTTAATTATTGAATTTGGTATTAAAAGCAATAGAATATGAACACTAAGGTTTTTATCAGCTGTTTTGTTCCTCCTTATGAGACATAAAATGCTCTGTGAATTTAGGTAACAGACCTTACATTTAATCATGTCCTCTCCCCTCCACAACTTGTTGACTTTTTTTTGGGACAGACTGAAATGTAACTTGCATAGACTGGGTGATAATCCTAAGTGTTTCCACTTTGAAAATTGTACATAAACATGAAAAACAAATAAGGCCACTAATCTTAAAATTGACATTCTTAGCAGAGGACGTTCTGTATGTCCTCTGTACTTAGTGTAATGACCTTTTAATACACAAGTGGGGAACTATTAATTTCACCCTTCAGATTTGTGTGTATTTTGACATTGGTAACTTCCATTCTAAAGATCTGTGTGTTGTTTCTTTGTAGGTAAAAGGAGGCATTGAGACTACCTTAGAGAAAGAAGTCCTACACTATGACTATTCTTCTTCATATTTTGATATATTTGTAAGTGTTCTTTAAAAAGAAAAAACAGGCAGAAAAAAAAAAAACAGCAAAAGTATAGTTTTCCCACATTCCTCCTTCCACAGATGTTCCTTAGTTTGAGTCCTGTGAAAGGGTTGATCTTTTCCTGATAATTTAAACTGGAAGGACTTGTAGCAAATTTCTCCCATCTAGTGGGGTTGTCCAGTCCTGCTTTGGCCATCAGTGACAGGGAGCCTGTGGACAGAGATGCTTAGGCACATTTAAATTGCACCTTCTGCTTTGGAAGGTGTGGAAAATCAAATGAAATACACAGTCAAGAATGTGAGACTGTAACATAATTTATTAAGGCAAGCTTCTAGCTGTAAAAAATCACCCTGTCTAACATTTTTGTCCTTCCACAGAAATAAATCAGTTGCAGTGAGGAGAGACCTGTTCCCAGGTTGGCCTGTGTGGGTCAGGGCTTTTTAACATTTCTGTGGTTTAACTCAAACAGGGTGATTTTTTTTTTTTAACATTGTACTAAAAACTGATTACATGAAATGTGCTTCTCTTTTACTATGTATAAGCACCTTAGGCACGAGGGAGGGGCTCTGCTGCATTAGGAAGTTCCTGTCCTTCAGCAATGCTGTAGAACTGCAGTTGTAATGCATTTTGTACAGTGTGGACCAAGCTACTGATCTCAAAGTAAAAGAGCTATTCCAAAGAGCCCCATGTTCTTTGCAAGGTCGTTAATTCTACCAGACCTTGTTTTCCTGGCAGTGATGAGTTGGTTTGATGTCAATCATTTTGTATTGATGACTACATCCAGAATCTCTCTTGGAAACTGGCCTTAAAAAAACCACCTTTGCTTCTGCATTGAACCACTTGCTGTGTCAAATGGAGTGAAGTATTAGATAAAAATTCGTAAGTTAGCAAGCTATGCTACTTTTACCTTTCTCATTATTCTGCTGGCAGGTTCTCCTTGCTATACCTTACTGCAGAAAGCAAAAGGTGTTATCTGTAAATGATGCTGCTTGGAAGTGATTTTGCCCAATAGTTGAACCAAGGGTTAAAAACAAGTGATGCAAAATAATAGACTTTGATTCCCTGAGAAGAGACTAAGTCCTTGAATTCTGCAAAATGATTTGTGGGCTTATGCAGGATCTCTTCTGTTTCTACTACACATCACTGAAACATATTTGCATATTTGTAGGAGGTAAAATGGATTCATTATGCCTCTGGCCATGTCTGTCCCTGATTTGTACAAAACTTTAAGCATTTGTTTCATATGTTTTAAATTGAAGATGATCTCATATCTAATTAAAAACAGGTAAATTGAGGGTTAAGGTCCCCAATTATTCAGAATTCTTACCTAGCTGCTATTGATTTAATTTTATGTCCTAGAGGTACCTATAACTTGAAACAGCTTTGCTATTGCAGGCATCTCCATGAAGAGTAATTGATTGTTGCAACATTAATATTTCAATTAATACTAATTACTAAAAATTCTTCCCACTTTCTGATTCCATTTGTGAAGTCTTTACAGTTTTTCATGCTATTCTTGTGCAGTAGCACGCCACTAAGAACAGCAAGATGCACAGTGATGCTCAAGGCGTTTGCTGGATTAACTGCATCTAGATTTAACTGCTTAGAATCCAGTCAGGTAAAATGATCGTGATGAACATACTTTGTGTAGCTCTCTTGCATTTCTAACTTCTTTGTGGACTGGCACATGCTGGCATCTTTGAGCCTGTTTCGTGGTGCTTTAGCAATGGGAAATTGTGTTCTATTTCTGTTTTACAATATAGTTCCAGTTTGTTTCTCAACAACACAACTTCGATTGTCCTTGTTTAAAGTTGTTTTGTAAGCAGTTAGTATTTTTCAAATGAGCTGAGAATCTTGTGGTTCTTCTGTGTTCTGAATTAACCAACCGATATTCTTTTTCCTTTCTCTATAGCTACTGGCAGTCTTTCGATTTAAGGTGTTAATACTTGCATATGCAATGTGCAGACTGCGCCATTGGTGGGCAATAGCTGTGAGTAGTAGCCAAGCATCATGGGGGTTTTAACTAGAATGGATCCAACAGACGAAATTTTAGATGCCTCTTAACGCTTGTATGTTAAGAAACATCTTGATGCTATATATAAAAATTCACCGTACAGTAACAGATTAAAAAATAAGAGTCTTCTGGAAGGTTTTCAACCTAAAGATAAGGATTTTAATGGCACAGTGGATGTGGTCCTTATTAGGTGTCATGTTAATATCAATTGAAGACTGATGGGTGGCTAGTAGTAACTGCATGTTACCTCTGCCTTGTTAATTAATGTTTGAAATATCTTTGCATTTGAAATAGTGAACTGTAATCAGAAGGAATTGGCATTACTGTGCCAGCAAATCAACTGTCCAATAACTCCCATATCTTTGCCTTCAGAGTTTTAGGTGCCACCCGTTGAGCACTGGCACCTGTACTGCTTCATGCTCCATTACCAGCTGTCTCAGAAGGGAGGTTCTTAACTGTAGGCAATCACAGTGGATTGGAGCAAATATCCTTAATGCAGCTGTACTGTGTGGATGAAAAAAAAAAAGTACAAAACTTGATGACAGACTATTTTCACCAGTCAGTGCCATAGATTGGAATACAATGGGCATGTTGCTGGCTTAGTGGGTGGTAAATGTGAGACTTACTCTCACATTACTGTGGTAGCTGCATGTAGAACATGTTCATGTATAGCTTTCTTTAAGTGAAATGCATGCAGTTTGTTTTGGTAGGCTGAGATTAAATGCCATGACTTTTTTTGGTGGGGGGGGGAATGATGTTATGAGCATGGCACTAACACATCATAGTAACTCCTGCTCTGATTGTGTTCAAGCTCTCAAAATCCCTTACTTTCAGTCACACAGCTTTAGAGTATTTCTTCCAATGCTATCCTCCAACATGATGCAGTTGTTTGCGAGGTGGTGAGAGTGAACCCATCATGGTAGATGGCAGTTAGATGTCTAAAGCTTCACTGACTTTGAAGCCATTAATCTTAAAATCCTACTGGTGCTTACCAGAAGCAAGTTAGTTTCTGCTGTTCTTTAAAGGTCTGGTGGACCCAGAGTTGGAAACACTTAAGTGAACAGTACTTGTCCACTGCTTTTTTTGGGTTTTTTCAGATGTTTTGTGCAATCTGCCATTTTATAAAGATGCCAGGGAATATCAAGCCTTCAAAGTGATTCATTTGTCACAATGTCAGTGTATGAATTAGTTACTCATTCAAACTTACTCCTACAAAGACTTTTGTTGTTTGAAATGCATCTATCGATTTGCATGGTAGTGAAAAGCATTTGGAGCAATTGCCGTTTGCTTTTTCCCCGAATACATAAGCAGTTGGGTTCTTTTTTTAAGAATCTTTGTGAATAAGATACTACATCTTCATTTTAAGATTCATTGTAAGTTCGCAATTTCTATGACTCAGCATCTGTGTAGCATCTAAAGGGCTTAGCTGCCCTTTTTCAACATCTGGAGGTGTCTGTTTTAAAAGTTATTTTTATTAAGGTTATTTTAATAACACAGTTAATTGTATCATACTTGTTAGGTTTTATTTATCTACGTTCTTGCTGTTGTTGGTAAATATGTAAAGCTGCAACTGATAGATAATAGCAGAAATGAGAAAGTAAAGCCATGTATTAGTCTTAACTGTTCTTACCCTGTCTCTTTCAGTTTACAACAGCAGTGACCAGTGCCTTTTTATTAGCAAAAGTAATTATTTCACAGGTATCTATTCTAATCAAATGTTTGGTTTATTTTGTTGTTTTCTCGAAAGGAAGATTCTTCAGGGTAATTTCTGTAACGTCCTGTGGTTTTGTTTCCTTCAAGCTGTTCTCACAGGGTGCTTTTGGCTACGTGCTGCCCATCATATCCTTCATCCTTGCCTGGATTGAAACTTGGTTCTTGGACTTCAAAGTGTTACCACAAGAAGCTGAAGAAGAAAACAGTAAGCTTTTGTTGTTTCCCCTCAATCACTGCAGTTGGCAATGTTCAACCCTGTGTTACCTGGCAGAAGAATACTTCTCTCAGCCTCTCAGAATTTGAAGAGCTGTGGGAAAAATTAAATCACATGGCATAGTTTTGTTTTTTGTTTTTTCTTGAAAGAGACATCTCCCTTGAAGGAAGTGGAGTTTTAATTAATTCAGGGAAGCAAAGTTAAAAGTTCCAAGGGGCAGATCAGCAGCTTGTCAGGCACAGGGATTGCACATCATTTTGTATGCTGAAGACATGAACATTGAACTGAGCTGGGCTTGTAAAATTTCATTTTCTGGGTCATACATAGCATAAGTGTCTGGTTCAACTTTGGGGAAAAAAAGACATGGTAACCAACTCAAACTATTCTTTTGAGGTCGAAAAGTGAAAGCAAAGAAGTGTTGTGGAGAAGCTGCTTCATGCATGGGCAGAATGAGACTACTCAAGTATGAGTTTCAGTCTCTTCTTGATGAGGCAGCAGGTCACCCAGCACTCCACTCAGTGGAGGAAACCTGTTGATTTAGTTGAAAGATAACATTGCTTCAGTGGTGAGAAAAAGAAAGCACAGATTTGTGCTACAGATGTTTTATTAGATTCAACAACAGGAAAGCAATTATACAGCAAACCTGTTGTTTGTGCACCGTTACCTGAAATACAATCTGAAACTCTGTTGAAAGGGCGTGTTTGCCTGTTAGGTAGAACCAAGAGCTTTACATGGGCATGAGTGCCTCTGGTTTTTTAGTGCTCTGAAATGCAATCTTCCTACTTTGATCCCTTCCCTCTGCTTTTGCAAGAAAAAAAAGTAGATTAAATGAATACAGTGGGGTTTGCCCAGAGAAAATGAAACTTAGGGTAACCTTCACCCCCTCCCCTTTTGAGGAGATAAAGAAACAACAGCAGCATCACACTTTTATCTCAATGGATGAGAAATCTAACCAATTCAGAGACTTTTGCAGTTTTTCTTACTGCATCTTTTATTACCTGATCTAGGTGAACCTGCTTCTGCAAGAGGGTTGGACTAGATGACCTGTAAAGATCCCTTCCAACCCTACCATTCTATGATACAGATAGACCAAGAAAGTATTTGATCCCCACATGTGCTGATCATAATAATAGCATTGGGATATTATTGCTAAATCCCTGTGAGGTTCAATGACACTTTCTTGATCCCTAATGAGTTTGAAATAGATGGCATATATTTCCCCAAAAAGAGACGGTATTTCACTGGAAAATGCTGATTTAAAGCAATGAAGTCAGACAAATGACAAGTACATTTGGATTGGGTTGTTTGATGGCACTTACATCATGCCTTGTTTACTTTTAAGTCTGAGGCAGACAATGAAAACAGTTTTTATAGTATTTCCTTTTTCAGCAGGTATTTTCCCCTCCTGTCTCTAGTGGGAGTGGAAGGTGATTTTTGCCATCTACTCTTTTGTTCTTAAAACAACAACCAACCAAAAAAACCCACCACGGCAATTTTCTGCTTAATGCAACAGTGGCTGAAATTTGGAGATAATTTGACTGTAGCTTAAAAAAAAAAAAAAAAAAAAAACACAAGAAGAAGAAAAAAAGGGGCAAAATATGTCTTTCCACTGAAGATTTCCATCTCTAAAACTTTCCTTCTGTGAGCAGGATTTAAAGCTGAAATCCAGCCAGTTTGTGTCTTCTAGTTCCATGTGACTCTCTGTTAAGTATGGAGACTGACCTTCCCCTTTTGGACAGGATGGAAACATAAAATAGATGTCTCCTTTGGAGACTTTGAACTGGTGAATAAAATCAATTGGTTTGTAGAAATAGTAGTTTGAGTTGGAAAGAGATTGTTTTTCATATCTGCTGTCTAGCTCAGATAGCTCTCCTGATTCACTAAACAAGGTTTTCTTCTTTCTCCCCATCAGCCTTTATGTGGCAGAGAGTAAAGGATGGAAGTTTCATCGCCTTATGTTGATCTAAAATGCCACCTTTGCCCTGTTACTATCAGAAGACATATCGATGGCAGTGAGGATGAGATGAATTAGCTTCTCTCCCAACTCCTTTTGAGTTTTGTCCTGTGTTAACCACACCAGAACAGCCCCATGTCATTTCCAAATCATTTTCCTGATTTTAGATGAAATTGAGCCAAAAGGAGTGAAAGATTGGAGTGAAAAGGTATGATGAGACAGAATGAGGAGCCTTACAGTAGCAACATGAGAAAAGGATTTGTTTGGTTATAGATTTCCTTTTCAGTTAGCCAGGGAACATTGATGAGTATACATATGGCATCCCAATCATGGAATTGCTCCTAGTGGAAGGAAGGATTCCTTATTCACGTGTACAGAACCTCTGTTTTGTTAGAGTGTGTCTCCTTTGCCTGAAGGTACATCAATTGACAGTTTGCTGCTTTTTTTGTGTGTGTGAGATATTTCTTTCTAGAAGTTAGGAATGCTAATATAATCCATCAGTCTTTAAGATGCTGGATGATAGCATGGAGGATTTGAGGTTTTGTGTTTTCATTCCTTTTAGGATTTTTGATAGCACAGGATGCTTCTGAACGAGCAGCTCTTCTTCACCCAGGAGTCCTCTCTGATGGGCAGTTCTATTCTCCTCCTGAATCTGTAGCAGGTAATTAAAACTTTCTCATAGTGAAGGACTTTTTTCATATTGACATTCAACTCCTGCATATTTCAACCCCTTCAGAGGGTGAGCTGGGGGGGAAAAAAGTGTGTTCCTTTTGAAATGAAAAGTGTACTTTACAATCCTAGTAGTAACCAAACTGAATTACTGAATAAAAAGAGTCTTTCCCTACTTATCAGATGGATAACAATACACACAATTATTTAAGCTCACAGGTAAGTGAAAGAAAATGGTACTGCAACTGAAATGTCTGTTACTGTTTGTTTCTGCTGTTGATAATCCTTATGGGTCCCTAATTCCATGACTCTGTGATCTCTTGTGTGCTGGCAGTAGTGTTTATGCAGCAATGCACTGTTTAATCCACCCAAAACTTGGAGCTTTGCAGCATCTTAGGACAGACAGTGAACATAAAACTGCTCTAAAGCAAACTGCAATTTCAGTCAAAGGCTCTTTTCTTTCTCCTAACAAAAAGAAAAAGTCCTCTCTGTATGAAAAGGCTGCTGGTAATGTGGGGAATATTAAACTGAGGGCACACATCAATTACATCTTAACTCTGCCAGTCACCTGCTTTCTTCTAGTTGAGGTGTGAGCCAAGTAAACCAAATAATTAATGGAAATACTGCAAAATTTAAGAGTGTATTTGCAGGCAATTCAAGGAAGTGAGTCATTTCTTCAATGTTTGAGTGGATTTGAGTTATTTGAGGATGCAGTGTGAGCCTCCAAATCCTATGTCAGTCTCTTTACCCTAAAATGTAAATCTCTTCAGTGAAGCTGTGCTTTATTATGCAATATATTGAAATATTAATGTCTGTTAACTGCTAGAGATAGATTTGTCTACCTTGCATTGGAGTTCCGCATGGTGGTGGTATCTTTCAGTCTATTGCTGTCTCTGGTTGCAGAGCATCTTGGCATAATTAATGACTTAGAGCTCCATCTAGGGATGACAAAGCATTAAGACAATGTTAAGTATAACTAATGACTGAAAATGAGAATGTATTTTAGTTAAAGCCTGTGAGTATCTTGAGGAATGATGATTAGAAGTGTTATGCTGGATTCAGCCTGGGATTTTTTTGGCAATAGAATGTGGGAGGAATGTGAGTGGAGCTCACAGGCTCTCCTTGGCTGTCTCACTGGGTCATTGCTGTGTGTGAAGTGAGCTGTTGTGCCTCAGCATCTGTGTGGTGGCTGCAGGTATATGCCTGTGCCATTTCTTTCAGTATATCAGCTTGTCAATGAGTTTCAGTAACAGCTCATGTGCCTTCTTGGCTGCCCTAACTGTGAAGTAAGGCTGTGCTGCCATCCAACGAGGCCTGGACAAGTTGGAGGGCTGGCTGGAGAGAAATCTAATGAACTTCATCAAGGCTAAGTGTAGTCTTACATCTGGGAAAGAACAACCCCATGTACCAGTACAGGTTGGAGAATGAACTATTAGGGAGTAGTGTAGGGGAAAGGGACCTGGGAGTGCTGGCGGGCAGCAGGATGAGCATGAGCCAGCAAGGTACCCTCATGACCAAGAAGGACAATGGCATCCTGGGGTGTATTAGCAAGGGATGTGGGCAGCAAGTCAGGAGAGGTTCTCCTCTCCTTCTACTCTGCCCTTGTGAGACCACAGCTGTAATNTGAGGTGAGGGAGCACTGGCACTCGAAGGGGCTGCCCAGATGGGCTGTGGAGTCTCCTTCTCTTGAGACGTTCCAAACCCACCTGGATGAGTTCCTGTGTGACCTACTCTAGGTGGTCCTGCTCTGGCAGTGGTAGTGGACTAGATGATCTTTTGAGGGTCCCTTCCAGCCCTTGAGATTCTGTGAAGTAAATTTGTTTAAGCTGACTTTATGGGTATGACAAGCATAAGAAACAGTCAAATTTGGGCTAAAACACACACACACACTGGTAGTCACAAAGTATTCTGAAACTGCTATATGCTGTACAGCTGGCAATTAAAAATACTTTCTTCAAACTTCTGCATTTCTTTCATGTAAGACAAACTGTAGAGTGTTCTAGGAGAGCAATTTTTGGCCAATTTGCCTTACACGTTGATTGCAAAAATATTTAGAGAAGCTACTTTTCCCGATCACACAGAGCAGAATAAACCCCTCTGCAACATGTCTAGAAACACATCTTTGCTGTCAGGAGGTGACGTTTAAAACAGGCTCTGTTGGAATTTTCAGCACATTGATCATTTTATGTCTGTCCTTGAAGTTGTACGTGTCCAGGGCCATCCTTTTCCATCCACTTCTTTCTATGGATTGAGCCTTCATCTTCAACATTAGATTTAGTTGCCAAGTAATTACTCTGGAGGTAGCAAGTTGAAAATCAGCCTGGAAAGAGCAAATTTCTACAGTTTCTGTACAACTTCAAAATAAAGGCAGGTATCCTATTCCAAGTAAGGAAAGGACTTCAGATAGTCTGGCCAAAAGGAATGCTTAACAGCATTGTCCTTCTGTTTCCTCTTCTTTGTGAGAGGGAACTGTGTGTCCACAGCTGAGCCTTAAATTGGTGGCAAAAGCCCAAGTCTCTCAGGCATTTCATCAAAGGCTTTTCGTTACTCACCTTTCTTTTTGTTCCCCTTGTTGGAGCTGATTGTCTCGTGTTGCAGCACTTGTTAACTGAATCCATTGACAGGGTAGGTATTTCAGGAGTGACCCCAGTGCTGTGGTTTGGGTTTGACCTGTTAAAAAGTCCTTCAATGGATAATAAACAGCATTTTAATGGAAAATAGCTGCTTTGAGTTGCCTTTTGTTAAGCCATTACAAGTAGTGGTCTGCTGCTTTTCCTTTTTTCCTTCTTCTGTTAATTGATCTAATGTCTTTGTTTGTAGGATCTGATGAAGACTCTGAAGAAAAACAAGACAGCGAAAAACCGGTTGTATAGCAAACATGAAAAAGCCGGTAAGTTCCCTCACAGCCTCAGTATTCCTAACAATTATTGGTTTCATCTGAGTTCCTTCAGAAGGAGGGAGTTCTTCACCTTTTTGAACCCAGTCGGTCTGACTTGGCAACTTTCAAGCAGGAAATGAGGCCGGGCTCAGTAGCTGGGTTCCTCTGAGAGCTGTTCTGGTATGGTACAGTCCAAAAGGCTTTAGGGAGGGAACAATCACAGCTTTTAGTTGTTTGCTGTCCTGGAAGGGACAGTGGTGGACCAAATGTGTACAAACCACCTTTGTTTTGGAAGCAGAGAGAGTCGTTTCTTTGGAGATGATGATGCAAGAGTGCTAGGAAGAGATTTTCTTTGAGTTTAGGTCTAGGACCAATATAATCACCTTGAAGATTGGATGGGCAAAACTGCTTTGATATTCCTTCTCCTTTAGACTACAAAAGGGGTGACATTGGAGCAGAGTTTTGCAGTGTACTTTGGTTAAATGTGAGAGATTAATTCCTTCCTTCAGGAATTACTTCATTGACTTTTGGAATTGCCCCGTGCTCTGGCTTTACCACACGTAGCAAAGCTCAAGCTAGGAGAGGTGTTGAATGTTCTTGAGAAACTGAAGCCTCTGATTTGTAGTCTTCTAGTGCTCCTCTGGAAGAGTGGATGACCTTTTCAGCCTCCCCGTTTTCAACATCAGTTTCCTTGACTCGCACCTTCGTCCATCCCGACTTGTGTAATCTGTTGCAGAAAGAAAAATCTCAGAGGGAAGTGGTTGGGGTTTGGAAACTGACAACAGAGTCTGTGACTGACTTGCTGGTGGAGCTGCTGACAGGAGAATTTGTTCATTTAGAAAGCAAAGGGAACGCTTCCCATGTTGTACTGTAATACCTCACAAAGATGTACCTTGTCGACATATGTATATTAGGTTGCCTCCCAGGTGGTATGAAAATATTTGTCCATGATGTATTTTATTATTCAGCAATTCCTGAAGTTGATCTTCTAATGACTAGATAATTACTGGAAAGTGTTGTCTTGTGTACCTAATCAAGAGACTGCTAATATAATGAAGTAAAACTTCTCTGTGGTAGAAGTGTATTTAATGACCGTGGGGACTCACTAGGTAACATTATTTTATGTTGTTGCAAATTTGCCATTAGTTTTATGTTTACTTTTTCTTTTTTTAACTCCATTCGGTTTTTTTTTTAATGGATATGTTCACTTTCTAAAATAAAAATGTTAAAACATGAGCGATGCATTAGCACACTTTGTTGCTTTATCAGCTGGAAACCTGCAGGTGCCACTCCTTTGTTTCTGGTGAGGTAACGAGGGTGTCAGCTTGCAGAGGTTTTGGTCCTGTTGTGCTGCCTGGAGGGATGCAGCAGTAGTGGGATATTGTTTCCTTCTTGCTGTTTGGTGTCACAAGGATGCAAGGAGCTTTTTGAAACAGCTTAGTTCCTTCTCTTCTACTGGTGGGGGATGTTCTTCAGGTTCAAGGAGGAAACTGGAGTCAGGGAGCCTTTGCAACACCAGTGTTAGCCCAGGAGTGAAAGGAAGGTGTCAGTCATTCAGTGTAGGTGTCTAGGACAGCTATTTTCAGATACAGATCTTCAGCATTAACTGATGCTTGATCAGAACAGTTTCAGGTAACACCCAATGGCTGCCTAGAGAGGAATGGAAGTGTTGGTGCTTTCCTTACACAGCAGGTTTTACCAGCAACTGCACAGCAGAAAGTAAGTACCAACATGCTCTTCACATGTTAACTCACATGTAGGGACTGTATTGTTTTGTAATGTTTCTCTTGCAGCGGACCAGGAGCAGTGGGTGGAAGACAGGACAGGCTGTGGTCTGTCTCTTCCAGTCACAGCTTTTCCTTGATGAAGTAGTGACTGTTCCAGCTTACAGGATTTTTCCACTGAATGCTGTACCTCAAAGCATTAAAACAGATGTTGGCTTCCCCTTATTTGGTCTCAAAAAATTGCTACAGCAGCAGCCAGGGCTTGTGAGCCACTGCAGCAGTCAGACTCACAGCCAGGAACCTGATGAGCCCTGGAAACTGCAGATGAATACGTATGTTCAACACCTATGTTTAGGGCTCTGTGGATGCAGGGGTTTTGTCTCTTTGGGTATGAGATGTTGCAAGTGGGCTGGAAGATCATGTACTAAAAGCAGGCTTGAGCCACGAACACGATCACTTGCTTAGCTGTCCTGTTGGAGTTGAGGCTACAGCACTGAATGAAGACCAGGCTGAGAGCAGCACCAAGGCAAAGGTGAGGAAGGGGTAAGTCGTGCTGCCTTGTGTTAGACTGTGTTAGACTTTGCCTGAGGCCAGCAGGTGCCTACCTTGAGGAATCGTCCCTTTGGAATTCTACCAGCTGCTTTCCTGTTGCAGGAGTATTTTTCAAAGCAAGGCAGGTCTGGGGAACCTCTGCAATCCAGACCATTAGTGCTTCTGCTTGTACCAGAGCTGCTTTCAAATGGAAGAGGTATTTTCACAGTGCAAAGCTGAAGCTTGCTGTCTGGTTTGGGCTGGATGCTGGGTGCCTCTTGGACTTGGAAAAATGCTTTCCCTGTTGAGAAACAGCCTTGCATGGGCAGGTCTCCCTATGCTTAATTAAGTCGGAGACAATGGCAGTTCAGTGACCATA
This sequence comes from Urocolius indicus, assembly GCA_013401255.1. Lineage (NCBI taxonomy): Eukaryota > Metazoa > Chordata > Aves > Coliiformes > Coliidae > Urocolius > Urocolius indicus. The sequence continues at coordinate 22,437 of WBNH01005943.1, forward strand.
AATCATTCTCTTTGCATTGTTTGTGTGTGGGCAGAACCAAACCGTTGGGGTTTAGTTGTCCTTACACTGTGTATGAAGACTGTGGGGGTTTTGTGAGTGTTCACACACACACAACATCTGCTAAAGCCTCATTTGGTGGACAGAGAGCACGTCTGCTTCTAGTTCACTTCCTTTAACCCACCCCCTGGAAGCTGCAGCATGATGCCAGTGGCCTCCTTGTGACAATTCCAGTCTGTGACGCTCACAGGCAAGGGCAGGGGTCAAATGAAAGCTCAAGCATTTTTTCCCCTACCTGAACACAACCAAGGCCTTAGTCTCAGGCTGCAGCCTGTGGGCAGTGGCAGCTGTACTTCCTCTTTGAAACAAACATCATGAGAGCATGGGCAGGTGCTATCTGGCAGAGGATTCCCACTCCCACTTTCAGCCTCCTTCATTAAATGGGGTGAGGGATTTGCCTTATTCCAGGCAGGGGTCTGAAAGATTACAATGGATCTGCTTTATTCTCTTTCATCTGTTTTTATGTATTTCTAACTGTCCACGGTTTCCACCTCCAGAGATGATTTGAAGTGCTTTAAGTTCAGAGGGGAGGTACCACACCACCCTGCAGTCGTTCTTAAGAGGAAGTGGGTAACCTAAGTTTGTTTCTTGAAAGCACCAAAGCTAAAGCACTCCCTTTTCAGTAAAGTTAAGCTCTGTCTCCCTTCACACTTACTTAACCCAATTCCCATTCTTCAGTAGAGGTTGTACTCTCTTAGCACATTGCTGAAAAGTGAAACTCAAAGCATAAGTGAAGCTTTTATTTCAGAACTTCAGAGCATTTAGGCACAGCTAAAACCAGTTCTCTTTAGTTTTTGATCAACAGAAGGGAAATAGACCATTTGCTAGCATGACAGTAAGTTCTCTCTTTCTCTTTCCTCCAAGATTCCACAGCTTTATCCTCTACCAAGTAAAAGAGAATGTAGCAGGGATGGGCTTTAGATATACACCAGGCTGTAGCAACCACTTCCTCAGCATCTCTCAAAAACTTTGTACAGGTCAGGCAGGTTAGCAAGCTGCAAAATGTTGCCATCTTCTGTGAAGTGTTTAGGAGGTAAAAGGTAAGTCCTAAAAGCTTTGTAGAGTACGTGTTCCACAGTCCATTTCCATGTTGTTGAACCAGAGTCGGATTCTTCATTCTGAAATACAGAAAAAGATGAAAGAACTCAACCTCAATTCTTTTACTACAGGAGAGCATTCCTTAAGAAACTGTATTAAGACTACAAGGAATTGTAAAGTTCTGCTAAGTGTTAGAGAAGAAGTTAATTCTGTACAGTCAAGTTTAAGTCACTTGAACAATGGGCTCACTTAACTGAATGATTAATTAGATACTTAAAGACACACGTAGACTATTTGTACTCTATAAGCGTCCTTCTTCCATTGAAATCTATCACAGCTTGGCAGGTTAGAAAATACATCCCAAGCTCTAAGGCCAAGGACTGTTGTGATGTGAAGTACACTGCAACACCAACAGTTAAAAGGATTTCTTAATACACATAATACTGGAGGAAACACAAGCTACGTTCTTTCACTTCACTGAAAGCAGAGTTGGGACTAGAAGTCTGTAGCTGAAACAGGAAGTTCCCCGGGTGGTGGTAGTTGGTTGTTCACATGCCCAGTTCCATATTGTTGTACCTGAGAGTTTGTCAGGTTGGCCTCGTCTATTATATATTGTTTTCTAATAGAGTAGAACAGAGCTAGTTCTTTACTGAGGCTTTCAAAACACTCCTTTTCTTCATCCCAGTTGACCTGTTACAAGACAAAGAAGTCATTGAATGGAAGCTGGGCAGCAGTCAGAGACTTTGATAGAGATTCTTAAAATGCAAAAGTCATGATAACATCTTGGCTCTTTTTGTGCTGAGAAGGTAAAGGCAGAGAACAACAACCCCAAAACAAAGGGACAGAAATTGGAATCAAAACGTATTCCCATTCAAGCAGCAGTTGTGAACGCAGAGGCAATGCACAACCAGTAACCGCAGCAAAAAGTGGCCAGAGCATGTGATGCTGCATTTAACCCACTTGTGCCTTTGTAGCTTCCCGTGAATTAATTCGATTCACTTCATTCTTTCTCAATAGAAGTCATTTGTGAATGCATCAAAGCATGAAGAGAACGTACCTCTGTGGCCAGGCGAAGGATAAACATGGGCAGTCCTTCCAGCGGCGGCACGTAGTTGTCTATCAGAAGTGGTAACCCAGTAAGGTTCCCTTCCTGCAAGGCAACGCTGCTGCTTCAGGCAAAAAAAATACGCTCTCTCTTGCAGTAAATACACCAAAACAGTTCCATAGTGTCAGCCTGAGTCTCACCAAACTTAGTGAGCCTTAGGGCTATCACAGTTACAAGCTTTTAAAGCCTGAAGCCAGGTAGACATTTCAGTTAGAGGGTAGTGGTGGTGTTTAACCTCCTGAGCTGAGTGGCTGAAATCCAGGCCTTGTGAAAACCTGAACTCAGCCTCTGCTGCCTCTAGCCACTGACTACACAGATGCCCCTTCCCAGAAGAGTATCCAAGTGAAGCGTCTGGGTTCTTTGAGCCTCGATTAAGGTGTTTTGTAGAGAGTGAGGGATGCGTTAGGCCACAGAAAAGCAGGACACACTAACAGCAAAGGTGATGCTGGTTAAGCTGTGCACCATGTTGGATAAGAGATCTGCAGCCTAGTTATGGAAGCAACAGCTAAAGTGTTTCATTTGGGAACTAATTAAATCCAAATTTATCTGTGTAGTGGCCTTCTAAAAGCAGCATAAGTCCTGAGCATTTCTAATGACAGGGATAAGCCAGCTCAGTCTTATTCTGAAGCGAGTTCTCAGTGGCAGTAAGTACTGCAGGCAAACTACTGCTGTGATCTGTTACCAGAACACAGAGTCAGGCTGGAAAAGACCTTTAAGGTCATGGAGTCCATCCGTAAACAAGGCTGCCAAGGCCAGCATTCATTTACTGTCAGAAGTAACAGCAGCAATCACCTCATCAATTTCAAGGGAGAAATAGTCTTTCAACATTTCAGTCTTCTTTTTGAGGAACTCCACAATGTACTCTGCCAGCCCTTCCTTCGGGCCGTCTTCTTCTGTCCAGCCGCTTGCAGGATCCTCTAAAGCAAGCATTGAAAGCTCATATAAAGGAGCAGGCTCCTACAAATGGAGGAGGCAAACCTGTGGTTAGTGATTAACATGCTCTACTGGAAATCTATACTTTGTAGATGTGAAGGAAGAAGCTAACTGTAATATACCATTCCTGGCTTGCAGAGCAAACAGTTCTGCTTATCAGTACCAGCCTAAAAAGTAGGAATTCCTTGATGATACCATTCAGTGCAGCCCACAATCCTGCCAAGTGCTGTGGTATTTACAGGATGACTGTTAATCAACACTTGCTGCTAGAGTGTGTATTCAGATGAATTACTTGTCCCAATGTAATGAGAAACAGCAAAAGCAGGTAAGTACCTCAAAAGCGACACTAAGAACAAGCAGCCAGGATGACAACTTACAGTAGCAGCTACAAAATTACTCACAGAGTTTTTCTATTGTAAAAAGAAACAAAACATCAATCTTGTGGTGGACAAAAACCAACCTGTAAAACTCTACATTGTGAATGGATTTTCAAGTCTCTTTTTCTCTAGGATCCAACGTAAAACTATACTTACAGACAAGCGCAAGACTCCAAAGTTTGCAAAGTCGTAAATAAGTATCTGGTAGAAGAGTTCTTGGCTAAATTGAAGGACAAAAATCAGTTACCATAGAATCATAGAATGGCAGGGGTTGGAAGGGACTTTTAGAGATCATCCAGTCCAACCCCTCTGCTAAAGCAGGTCAGTTGCATGGTCAGGATCTCATATCTCCAAGTTACCATAATTAAGAGGGGAAACAAAGGGTCATCTTAGAAACATCACACACGTATCCATTCACTTTAACAAAGATCTTCAAACTGTTTGAAGATTCACATCCACTATCTAGATGTTCACAATTAAATGCTTCTTGGCTTCTGATGCCACATCAGCCACCTTGGTGAAGTGTTACACGCTCAAACATGCAGCCGCTGTCTCTTTATTCCTTACATTTCAGCCTCCTGCTGTACCGCAGAGACTGCCCAGGAGCTTGAAAATCGATAGGCATGGCTAAAGCATCTGCTGTTGCTTGTTACAAAGCTTGTGTAGCTGACTGGCTAAGGATGCATATGCAAAAAAACCCACTAACTTTGTGTCATGATCATGTCCTGCAGCTTTTCTTAACCCAACTGGATGTGACATTTTACAGGACTTTTTTGAAGCCTCTGCTCATCTTTAGACTAGCACAGAGCAAATAAAAATCTTTCCCTTCCCCCACCTGTGAGCTCACAGTGCAGAAGCTGGCACTTCAATTAATTATACTGATTCATTGCAAGTTTTCCCAAGCATGCCAGACTCGTTTCCACTGTTCTGAAGCAACTGCTTCATCTTGAGCCTTGGGACTTTTCAGATAGGCAATGAGAAAAAAAGATGTTTTTTCCTGTCATTTCCTTCCTCTTAATTAGCCTGGCGATTGATTTTTTTTTACTTCAACTGCAACAAATCTGTTTCTTTACCTGAGTTTTGTTGTATTGAGAAGATAGAGTTTTGTCTGATACTGGGCCAGAGCCCACTGAGGACTGACACAGCCAACAAACGAGTGGTCACGCAGCATCTCCTGAAGATCTGGAACAATTGAGGGGGTGGGGAAGAAACAAAAAAGATCTCCTTGCTATTTGCAACCCTGCCTCAATTTATGCAGTTGATTGCTTTGTGTCTTCTGAGCTTTAAAGTCTCAGATTACTGTTCAGCCACTGCTGTACCCCTCCTGTTCTTATAAGCCTGTTAATTATCCATGTGTGGAACTAGTCCTCATTTCTGTGCATACACACGTACTCGGGTGTATTAAAGCATGAGAGTCAGATTCCATGTAAGAGTTCATTTTAGGCATCCCACAAACTCCACTGTCAGCTTTTTCAAAGGACTACAGTGTTGTGACAAGAGCATTTCGTTCTTGCAAAGGTGTCTTGTAGGTATTTCTTACCTGTGTGCCAGCAAGACACAGCCTTAAGCAGCTGCACCCGTTCTGCTGTGTATTTTGAGACATTTTTTTGGACACTTTATGGCCTGGGGACAACTCCTTGATTTGTGACAGTCAGATATAGAGTTACTGCCTCGGATGAACCAGCCAATGCAAACCATTTTCTGGAGCACAAGTCAGTGTTAAGTATAAGCTTTCTACAAGATTTTTAGCCATTTCTAAAAGAAGTTATTAACTACAGATGTGTGTTAGTCTGGGTGTTTTAAACTGTGGAGCATCCCCAGCTCTTACTACCAGAAAAAAAATCACACTAAATTCAAACAAACCCCCCAAGAACATGAGATTCCCAACATTGAGACCAAGTAGTGATTTATGTGACTCAGTGTGCCTCTCTCTGAAGGCAACCGAAAGACTGATGACCCCCAGGAAGCATTGCAGGCCTTTTACCTTTTTCTAAAGCAACTTTTCCCAGAAGAGGCAACAATATGACACCAGTCTCATCATCTCACGTAAGAGGAAGTGATACAAGTGAAAAGCAAAAGCAGTAACTAAAAATGATGATTCTCCAGCCTCTCCCAGCTGACTTCCCAGGTGTGGAAGTAAACTCAACTTGTGCAGCTACCACACTGCAGTTGCCATTTGCTTGAAAAATATCAGAATAGCTTTTCAAGCTGTCGTTGTATCGTGTTATTCCTTATGGTGCAAGTTAAGGCTTGTAAAATGTTTAGAATGCATAAAGCTTCTATCAACTAAAAGGCACCCAGAAGTTTTTAAAACAGCTTTGCAGCGTGGCTCGGGGTGGCAGCTGCCTGCTCAAAGCCTGGCCCCTGATGTTTAACCAAAGCTTTTGTTCAGAGCTTGTTTAGCAGCACAGTGAGCTGTCTGGGCGACCTTTCAAACATCTCTTTCCTCAGCAGTTCAAACAGTCGTATTTAGTTAACAATAGAACAATATTTGGTTAAGAACATAACAATAACCTTGAGGAGCAAAGGGCTTGCTTACGGGCATGTGCCTGGTTACTGATTTCCTCCTGGAGACTCAGTACACTGGTCAAGTTGATGATTCTTCTCTTTGGGGTGCAGGCAGCAGTCATGTCCTTTCTGGGGGCATCTTTCTCCATGTCTACGTCCGTGTCTTCCCTTGGTCTCTTGCTGCAACAGCGAAACAAAACGGTGTTCTGTTCAGTTCTCCTGTCACTTAAAGCACAGCAACAGCTGGGATGCTCCAGTCACATGCTGTACATTAACATGGGACATGCAGAAAGTTTCCTAGGAAGACAAACTGGTTTATTTTACCTCCAAGGCATAATCTGTCAGGAAAAGGGAGTTCACAAGAGAATGTATGACTCTAATACCAATCACATGCAATGACTCTAATACCAATCACATCAGCAAATTGGGCTCTACAGGACACAGCAAATAATGTTCATGCTTCTAATGCTTCTTTTCATGATTGTTCTTCTGTAGGTAGTGGGAGGCAGGAACCAGATTCCCTCAGAAGACTTTGGTCCCTCATAACAGCTTGTGCAGGAGCTATAAAAAGATGACAGCACTTTTATCTTTACCAGGGTAATGTCTGCAAAACTTAGGCCTCCAAAGAGAGGCAGACCAGTGCAACCTCTAACGTCATTATCTATACAGCTTCCTGCCTCTCAGTCTGCACAGAAATCCCATTCCAGTCAGAAGATTTATCACAGGTTGTATCATTTGCAGTTCATAGAATCACAGAATGGTAGGGTTAGAAGAGACCTTCAGAGATCATCCAGTTCAACCCCCCTGCCAAAGCAGCTCCACCTAGATCAAGTCACACAGGAACATGGTCCAGGGGGGTCTTGAAGACCTCCAGAGAAGGAGCCTCCACACTCTCCCTGGGCAGCCTGTGCCAGGGCTCCCTCACCTCAACAGGGAAATAGCTTTTCCTTATGTTTAAATGGAACTTTCTGTGTTCCAGCTTCATCCCATTACCCCTTGTCCTGTCACTATATACCAGTTCACAGATGGAAGTTTAATTTCTCAAATGCCATGCAGAGTTATTCTAGGAAATTTTTCCTTCTGAAAAAGCCAAAGTCCAAAGAGATCAGTAAAAACATCTTCAGTTTCAGGGCCATGCCATGAAATAAACAGGAAAGGTGAGACTTACCAAGGAGGCTCTGTCTCAGGAGACAAGTGTCCACTCTCTCTTGGGCCCCCAGGCATCCCCATGTCTTCCTGAACATCAACAGCTTTCTCAACCAGATCACTGACGTCTTCCATTTCGGCATCCTGTGGCTGGGCCGTGCTCTCCGGGGGCCCAGCACTGGCCTCTGCCGCCACCGTGCTGGAGGCTGTGCTGAGGGGGTTGTTCAGTGGCTGCAGGAAAGCATCCAGCTTCTGCTCCCGGGAGTCTGTACGGACCAGCTCGTGGGCATAAACTTTGTCACCTGTTCCTTTGGTACCCACAGAAGAGTTTGCTGCTGATTTTACCACCTCGGCAGAAGAACAGTCAGCCCCTGGCAGCAGCGTCTTCATTCACATGTGGGGAAGCAAAGAGAAGAGATTCAACAAGCCAATGGAAAAAAACCCTGAAAACCAAAGCAGACTCACTTCTCACAGCATCTTCCTGCTCGAAGGCAAATAGCTTTCAGAGCCAACAAACACAGCATCAACTGCTTAAACAGGCTTTGCACTTGCCACCCATACAGCATGACATGTTGGCAGCTCAAATCACTAGTTAGCATTCCTTTGTCCAAAGGGAAAAATCTTTCATGTAAAGGAAAAAAAACCCACAAGGAAACTTGGTTTTTAAAAGATTATAGTTAGAATTTTTACACTGTGTTCTATGTAGAGAGAGATTAGGAAATCCTCCCCTTTTTTTCTGGTTAAATTAAATCCAAAGTGGTGTCAAATACATAGAACATTTTCCCCAGTCACATGTCTTTCCTGTAAACCAGGGCAGAATAAAAACCAGTTTCCCATACGTGAAGGCTGACATCCTTGTAAAAAGCAAGAGAACAAGAGGAAATGGCCTAAAGTTGCACGAGGGAGTATGAGGCTGGATGTGAGGAGGAATTTCTTTCCTGAAAGGGCTGTCAGGCATTAGAACAGCTGCCCAGGGAGATGCTGGAGTCACCATCCCTGGAGGGGTTTAAGAGACAGGTGGATGTTGTACTTAGGGAAATGGTCTGGTGGTTGATAGGGCTGGGACAAAGGCTGGACTCGATGAGCTTAAAGCCCTCTTCCAGCTGAAATAACTCTATGGGTCTATGAAAATAAAAAAGTTCAGTCAGATACTCGACAGAAAGGTATTTAAAATGTTTTCATACACTTTCCCTCTCTTTTTCTACACTGTTAATATTGGGATGTTAAAGCAATTTCATCCCTGGAAGCCTGGACAAAGATCTCAAGCTGCCAGTGTAAGACTGATAGACCAGCAAACATGTGCATTGTACAATCCAAGAGGGTAAATGTATCCACAACACTTGAAATACTGCAGAGCTGTGGCCACTTCAAACCTGTTCTCACCTGAGTGAAGTACATCCTTGAAGAATTGGAGCCCAGTAACTTGCTCTCTACGTGTTGTTGCACTCTCTCTAGAATACTGTCTTCATGAAGGAAATGGACCTCGTGTTTTGTAGGGTGCACGTTCACATCTACGTTCTGGGGGGCTATTTCCAGGCTGGAAAACATTTCAAAAGTTAACCTGAGATGTTCCATGGATGGCAGAGAGGACAACAGTTGGTTCAGTAGAAACCTTGTCAGGCTTGGGGCCGTTACTCCATGGTAAGAACTGAAATGGTCCTGAAACTTGCTGAAGTTAAAACAATTCATCTGAAGAACTCTATTCCAAAATGAGCTTCTGTAAGTAAGCTGAAACCAATCTCCATTGTACTGCTACAAAAGACAGGTTTTAGAAAATATCTTTTCATGAGTTGATATCAAAGGACTTAAGCTGAAATTACACACTCACTACTTCTGTCTTTCTTACTAGGATTCCTTGAATGCCATTACCTCCTGTCAGGCAATTCAGCACCTCACTGCAATGCTTAACACTACCATCAGGAACACAAATGTCCGTCTCACCCTCACTGTATCTTACAAGACAGTATGAAAAGTCTACTTCTAACCATTACTTTACCTTAAGTACAGGAATGGATGGGTGCTTTTGGGCAGATAAGCAGCATACACGGTTTCTATGGCTTTCCGCAAAGCGGCCGACTCCACCAGTCGATCTGAAACACAGAACACGATGCTGTTTGCAGAGAACCCCACTGCAACCCAGTGCCGTGCACAACTGCTCCTTCACACCAACAGCTTCACGCTTCACATCTTCAAAGGCCACCCATTATACCTGTTTTTCTCCCCCCTCCCCTCCAAGACTCACTTATGCTTCATACAAATCCAGAAATAAGCAGTAACTTCTCTGTATGATTTATATTTAGAGCTACTTTTTCCCCCCACAAACGTGGAAATAAGCAGACTACCTTTTCATTATTTCCTACTAGTCAGGGTTTGTTGCACCTCATACCAACTTGGCTACAGGATGGAGAGACCACTCTGTTTAAGCTGAGGAGACAAGTTCCTCTACGCCCAGTCTGAGCTGCTTCCTGCTCCTGAACTTGCAAAGCGTGATGCACATTAAAAAACACCTCGAGATCTACACTGAACCATCATACTTAATCCTCAATGCTTTTAAGAATGCCCATATGGGCTGCAGTTCTTCAGAAAGTTTGGATCCGGTGGTTATTACATCAACAACTGTACAAAAAAAGCTGCCTTTTCCTTTTAAACTTACGGTTTATGAAGAGTAAAAACACACATTTCTTCACGGAGTAGTTTGCATTTGTGATGTAGCCTTTCATTTTAAAGGCCAGACTTGCATCTTCACAGCTCACTTCTATCAGTTCCCTGTGGACAATGTGACAGAAACACACAGGAAAAACAGACTTCTGTTGATGCAGATTTCAAACAGCACTCAAAAGTCGTGCTATAGTTTCATTTTCTGTTTATAGCAGGTATGTATTTGTAAACAACATTATTTGAGCATTCAAATATTCACTGCTGAGTCACAACAATTATTTAACCTGAACTGCATCATTACTTTGTTCCAAGTCAGCGTGAACTATTAACAGTGTGTGAGTGGAGTCTGTGAAACTATCTGCACTCTTTTTTTACTACCTTAAGATGTCACAGTAGGCACAATATTATAAACATCTATGGGTAACACTAATATGTGTTTCACTGAAGTCACCGACAGCAACAAAGACACTTCAAAACTGTCAGCAGCCAGGGAAGAACATGGAATCATAGAATCATAGAATGGTAGGGGTTGGAAAGGATCTTTAGAGATCATCCAGTCCAAACCCTGCAGAAGCAGGTTCACCTAGATCAGGTCACACAGGAACATGTCGAGGCAGGTCTTGAAGACCTCCAAGGAAGGAGACTCTACAACCCCTCTTTGCAGCCTGTGCCAGGGCTCCCTCACCTCAACAGGGAAATAGTTTTTCCTTATGTTTAAATGGAACTTTTTGTGTTCCAGCCTCATTCCATCACCCCTTGGCTTGTTGCTAGATACCATAGAAAAAGTGCTGCCCCAACCTCCTGAAACCCACCATTAGGTATTTGTAAATGTTAATGAGATCTCCCCTCAGTCTCCTCCAGACTGAACAGCCCCAGGTCCCGCAGCCTTTCCCCATATGAAAGATGTTCCAATCCCCTGATCATCTTGGTGGTCCCGTGCTGGCCTCTCTCCAGCAGTTCTCTGTCCCTCTTGAGCAGAGGAGCCCAGAACTGAACACAAGTACTCCAGATGAGGCCTCACCAGGACAGAAGAGAGGGGGAGCAGAACCTCCCTTGTCCTGCTGCCCACACTCTTCTTGATGCATCCATTCTTCTGCTTGAACTACTTTGTTTACTTTGCCCATCTAATATTTCTTAGTAGGCTGCTAAGAAGTCACAGCAAGGTAAAAACTTTTTTCTTGCTCATGCATACAGATCTTAACAATTGTCCTCCTAATTTTGACAGTTTGCCTGATTAGTCAAGGAGATGCACTTTGGTAGTTTGTGAGCACAGCTCTCCAGCAAGGCACTGGAGAGCTGACACAGAAAAGGCTTATGGGCTCCTGAAGTGCAGTATAGAGTGTCACTTTTGTGTTCATTTTTTAAGTCAAAATAACAGGCCAGAGTAAACGCTACCTTGAGTTGGGCAAAACAAAAGTTTAACTTGAAAAACATGTGACCAAAACATGTTAAGTTGAAATGGACAATTTATTCAGAACTGTACAAGGGAAAAGCTATCAAAGAAGCATTAGCAGTAGACAAAAACAAACACACAAGAAATAAACACAAACAACACTGCAAACCTTATCTCTCAACATCCTCTGTAGTTTGCTTTGTTTCCTGAAGGTGTTTCCATGTATTAAGAGTTATGTTCCTTAACAGGTGAAGTGTGACTTTAGTAACCGAATCAAATTGACACTTAAGTATTTGTAGGACAAATCCATTCCACACATCCATTCAATGATTTCTATACAGCTGAATGTCTTTTCTTAAAGAGAACATTAAGTCTGTCTTAGAGAGGCCTTTTCCTAAAGCACCAGATACCTTTTCAATAGATGATTGGGTTTGTTTTGAACTTTTCTGCCTGGTTTACCCAGCCTCAGTAATGTAGTTTCTGTTAAAACGTTAAACTATAACATTTCAGAAGAAACAAATTTGAGGAGACTTCAGAATTGAACAGATAGCAAACTGTAGTAAGAGTTTCATGGTGTAGGCAGAGGCTAGGAACAGCGTGCTCTTTATAAATGAAAAGCTAAAGGCAAATGGCTCCCTCGTAGGGCACTAAAAGGACAGCTTTGCAACTTCCCTCTTTCCCTTGATACACTAAAAACCATCATGCATCCTACATGGTAAAGGAGAGCTCTGTTAGTGCAACACTTTAACTCACCTTAAGGGAAGCAGGAAAAGTTAGCACAGCCACCTTCTTTGAAAGAGGAGAAACGTACTAGAAAACTTCATGTCAAAAGGAAACCTGACATCAACGTACCTGCTAACAGCATTGCCAAAGATGGACCTAATGTTGTCCACTGTTGAGGCGTTTGATAAGGTTCTGACGTCTGACACGGTTTCACCTTGCTAAAGGGAGCACAAATGAGAGTCTGATTCACACTTCTGGCTGGAGTCTTACAAATTAATTACACACGTCAATAACATTTTGAACACAAAGGCATGGGACAAAAATCACAGAATCTCAAGGGTTGGAAGGGACCTCTAAAGCTCATCCAGTTCAACCTCTCTGCCAGAGCAGCACCACCTAGAGTAGGTCACACAGGAACTCATCCAGGTGAGTTTGAATGTCGCCAGAGAAGGAGACTCCACAACCCACCTGGGCAGCCCCTGCCAGTGCTCCCTCACCCCCACAGTGAAGAAAATCTTCTTGTATTTCTTTGGAACCTCTCGTGTTCCAGCTTGTACCCGTTACTCCTTGTCCTATCACTGGCCATCACTGAGAACAGCCTGGCTGCATCCTCCTGACACCCGCCCTTTATGTATTTGTAAACATTAATGAGGTCACCCCTCAGTCTCCTCCAAGCTTTCATTGCAAGGGAGATGCTCCACTCCATCATGTTTGTGGCCCTGTGCTGAACTCTCTCCAGCAGCTGCCTGTCCTTGAGCTGAGGGGCCCAGAACTGGACAATATTCCAGATCATCATCATAAGGGTTTCTGTTGTCAATGAGGGTCAATGCATAGCATTACAAGATTTGCCAGATCACATCAGATCCATTCAGGCTACTAACTCCATCTCTGAAAGTGAGGAATGTAAGCAGTAAATAGTTACCAAGAGTGCCACAGGATGAAGATAACTCTACTCCTTCCTTTTCTTCTAGTGTTTAGTAACCAGGCTCTCAAAAGAAGCTGAAACAGCCCAAAAAGCTAAAGCTAAACAATGTGTTGGCCACATAGAAGTCTCCAACTAACGTATTTTCTGTCTGTCAGCATCCACTTCAACGTTTCAGCACAAAGGAACCCTCTGCACACCATTCCCATTGCAAAAGATGCAGTGCAAATCTGGCATTTTCAGATACATTCGATATATATGTGTGTGTATCTGTGTGTGTGTGAGTTTATACACACACATATGTACAGTGAGGTTGTAAAGACTTTGTTTACATACCTTTTTAACTGAAAAGCTGACCCCCGAGTTATGGATGGCATACCTGAAAAATAAGTAAACACAGGACTGCAGCACATGGAAGAAAAGGTTATTTTACTTGAAAGCTGGAAAGCAGCTCCTAACAGGAGCAAACAATCATATGCCTGCTTCACAGTAACGTGATTTGAGCCAAATTGAGCTTTTGTAGACTGAACAGCTATAAAGATAAATGTTCTCTGTTTATAGTTCACCTGTAACCATACGAAATTCAAGGATCAGCTTCTCCATGATTAACCTCTATAAACCTGTTTAGTTCTGTTTCACTGCATAGGTATAACTAGAAAAACAGCAAAACCTCCTCAGTGTAACAGAACCAAGTCTCAATTACTACGCAGAAGGATACAACAAACGTCAGCCTCGCCTTTCAGAACTCCCCTACGCAGATGGTTCACTTGTCTGTGAGCCCAGGGGCAGGTTCAGAGACACTACAGCTGCCCTAACACCATCTCAGACTTCTAAGGAAGTTGCCAAGTTGTGAGAAAGTGCAAGGTTCTATGGTGTGTTCTATGAGAAACATAAAAATGCAGAGCTTAGACTGTTGGGATTGTGACAGTAACTCAGAAATTCAAGAGGGGAAAAAAAGCCCAAAATGAAAAGATGTAAAATCCTAATGAAGAATAAAAAAGTAAACCAGAGAGTTGGAAGCCTGTAACTCAGCAAGATCAGATCAGCCTTTTCCACAGGGCCTGAACCCCCCCAGCTCCTGGCTGAAGCCTGCCTGGCCTGTGAAGACTCTCCAGCAGCCCCTTCATGACACAGGCTTATGCTCAGCACTCACTCCCAATGCTCTTCTCTACCTTTAGGCATCTGCACATGGCGAAAGCAGCAACAGAGGGACTCAGGAAGAACATCTGGTGGCTAAAGTGATACTATTTTATCACTTTTATTTTCTTCCATGAGGAAATGGAATGCCATTCAGCTTTTTCACATTGAGCCAAATCTCAATGCCCCTGCATGGTTTTAACTTGGATTGTCTTCAGCCCAAGTCCACTGGGAGTTCAGTTCACTCAGCTGAGATTGTCACTCTTTGTTTGGTGGAATTCTCACTAATAATTAATAGAGACTGACAACAGCGTTTATCCTTTGAATTTCCTGTATCAAACTGGACTGACACCCAAAATCAAAACAGAATGACACCAGACACATATGTGGCAGCACACCCCGTAGCACTGCGAGACGAGTCCCCAGCACTCCCCACAGCAGTGTGAGGCTGGAGCCTCCTGTTTCTGTTTACCTGCCAACAACTTCCAGTATTTTGGCATATTCTTCGTTTGGATTTTTTAAAGCTTTCCTCCTTGTATTTACGTTGTAAAAAAGATCTTCAACCTACAGGGAGAAAGATCACAATGAAGAAAAAAAAAAGAAAAACAATCTTAAAATCATCTTTTACTGTATAATAACATTAGTCCATCTTCTTCATAAATACTGCAAAATCTCTTGAGAACCTTTTAGTTTATGAAGGATCACCATTCACTTTCTTCCTTACCTGCTTGGGTTCACCTAACAAAACACAACTTCAGAGAAGTGTTTGGTTTTGTTTGGTACAGTGTCTTTACCAGTAGCAACAAAAACTCTGCAGCTCAATTTTCAGTGAGTCGTCTACCTTCCACTGCAGATGACAATGCATGTCCTTATCACATTGTGCTTTAATGAAATGCAACTAAGTGTCAAAGCAGTTGCTGCACTCAAGGCTGTCAATGTCATTAAAACAGCAGTTAAGCTGTTCACTTTCACTTTTTATTTAAACAAGATGCAAAATGATCTTTCTGCTACACTGAGAAAGGCAGAAGTCTGAAGTTCAGCTTCTCTTTTAAGCCCTGTTATCCCAAACATTGCCACGTGAAGTTTGCTGAGCATGTGCTCCCACTGCACACTCCTGCAGACTCTCAGGCCAGGCTTCCACTTTCCATCCTGCACTGTGCAGCTCTCTCACTCCTCCCCATTCTGGGCTCCTTATTCTTCCTAATCATAATGCTGATCCTAATCCCAACCCACATTCAAACCTTGCTGTTAGATATGGAAGGTGTGATATTTTATATGAGATATGAAAGACATAAACCAAAGGGCTGTTCTGCAGTTTCCTGTGCCAGGCTTCATCTCCCACTCCAGCTCATACAACGTGGACTGTATATTCTGAGCTTGTAGCCTGGACTGTCCATTGAGGCTTTCAGCAGTCCAGAAGGATTATAAGTATTTCTGACAGTAAATGACTGTGCTATTCTTTCTTTCTTTCTGAGAATCTTCTGAAATTGACTCTGCTGTCTTTGATGAAGAAAACAAAAGACAAAACCCAACAAAGCCACCCAACATCACCACTTGGAAAATATTCTACACGATGATACTGTCCCACACATTACCACGTAACACAGACTGATAAGTGGTGCAAGTGTAACAACCAGTAAGCAGAAAAAGAACTAGAGAGAGCAGGCACAAAAACCTACTGTGATCTGAGTTCCTTGGTTTCCAGCACAGGGTTTTGGAGGGGCTTTAATTTTTCCATCACTGTAAGCAGCTCTAGGCAGAAAATAAACATAAAAAGCTGTCAGGCATCTAGGTTTACATGGACAGATGACAAGAAAAGGGAGAAGACAGAAGAAATCCCATCACTGTCATGCTCCTCCCAGCACAGAACTTAGGACACTGAGGATTACCTGCAACCCCCCCAGTTCCTCCTGTGGAAAACATCTTCACTGACCTCAGGACCCAGAAGGACAGTGGGAATAATGACAGAGAAAAAGGGGCAGATAACGGGATACGAGTTTTGAAATTGCATTAGGGACTTCTCCTGTAAAGGCAGGATTATTGCATTTTATCTTTCTTTAACAGCTAGACCTGGACTTAAGATAATTCTTCCACTAGACTTTACATTTCAGCTATACTAACAGGAAACTCTTGACTTTACATACCTGTTTCTTTTCTGGCTGTAATGGGATTGTGAGCATAAGAGATTTCTGACCCACCCAGGTCTTTAAGCAAGATAAAAATCACTCAAACTATGTTTTCTCACATCCTGGGTGGTTTTTCTGTAACTACCCTAGAAAAACTTAATTCCTGATGCCACCCTCCTCCTCCATAAGAGCGCTGAGAAGAGAATTAAATACATTGGTTCACGATTACATGATGCAGAAGACACCTGGATAACAGGCAGCATACCTGAATGCACACTTTGCATCTGCTGTTTTGGTTGTTACTGTAACGTGAGCAACGTGGCTGATGCTAGCCAATGCCTGGAGAAACAGAAAAGCACTGTAAGCCTTGCTCTGGAGACCACCAAGGAGCATCCACACTTTCGATGGCATCACTACATTTTGATGTTACCACTTGCAAGTAATTAATAGAAACCCTTACAATGAAATTGCAGGTCAGTAAAGCTTTAAGAAACGTTGGTGCCTGTGTAACACTGACTTTTATTCAGGACCTTCTTTTGGCTTTTCTAACATTTCATGATCTCTGGCAAGGCAGTCAGCTGACTCTACACATAACTCAAGGAAATGTACAGAATTGTTACAGTTGTGCCCTTTTTTGGATGCCAACAACAACAACAAAAAAACAATGGCAAGTTTGAGCTGTTTCTTTCTCATCTCTGCCCAAGTTCTCCTCCTGGCTGCAGGTAATACTGCGAAGTGAGGTTATGATGCTTTTTCTGGGAAACTGAATGGATGTGTCTAGGCAGCCTGCTGAAAGCAGCCCCAGGACCAGGCTCCACAGCTCTTAATGGCAAAAAGCTGGAACACAAAAAGTTCTATTTAAACATAAGGAAAAACTACTTCCCTGTTGAGCTGAGGGAGCCCTGGCACAGGGAGGTTGTGGAGGCTCCTTCTCTGGAGGTTTTAAACCCATCTGGACACGTTCCTGTGTGACCTGATCTAGGTTACTCTGCTTTAGCAGGAGGGTTGGACTGGATGAACTCTAAAGATCCCTTCCAACTCATTCTGTGATTTTGTTAAGTGTGTTGAAAGGACTCGAGCACTCCACTCCCTGGAGCAAAAGGATCAATATATTGAGCACAGGCAACCTACTTGTGCACCGTGGTGTCCTTGTACATCCAAGGAGTCAGAGGTACTGCCTTTGACTAACAGCAAAAGCAAAGGAAGATAAATGTGCATTTATTTTTATTTAGTAAAATGTGTGACAGCAAAGATTCACGTTCCACTCAAATCTTTGGCTGCTACCTGTAGGTTCCTGAAGCAGCATTTGAGCAGACAGGCCTTAACCGACTTAAAAAAATATCTTACTCCAGAAAGCAAAAATAATAGATACCTCTCCTTAGGCAGCCGTCTAATCTTGCAAGACACAGACAACAAGTATTGGGAGCTGCATTCACAGGGCAGACTCTCTCAGAAAACAGAAGCTTGCGTAAAGAGTGTCAGGTATGAGGTTGTATGTGAACCCCACAACAACAAGGAACAATTTCAAAATCTTGAAGAGCTTACCTCGCCCCTAAAACCATAGGTAGAAATACTAGCCAAGTCTTCAAATTTTTGCAGTTTACTCGTAGTAAATCTCTCACATACAATATCCAGATCTTCTTTCTGTGGGAGTGGGACAAGCAGTAGTCATCTTCCATCTCCACTTTTTCAAGATGGGAAACATTTCTAAGTGAAAACAACTTTTTTTTTGATGCTAGTATTAAGCATAACCCTACAGCTGGGAACTTTGTTTACTCACTCTGATGCCACAGCCGTTATCTTGGACTTGGATGAGCTTCAGGCCACCTTCTTTCACTACTACTTGGATACTCGTAGATTTAGCATCCAAACTGCAGAAAGCAAGAAAGCGTTCTGGAGAAGAGCCGTACCAGAGAATAAAGGGCTAACATGACTTTGACTTACAATTCCTTTACAAATCCTTACAATCTTTACCACCTCCTCTCCTTTCTCTTCTAACTTCGGTGACCCATAACTCTACGTCACCATCCACAACTATGAAGAACTGTCAGAAACTTCACCAGATGCCGACAGGTAGACCTTCTGTGTCCATTCCCGAGAGCCGGGGCAGGCTCTGCCGCTCGCCTTCACAGTTAAACCGACACAGCTAAAGGGCAGCAGCAGCAGCAGCAGCAGCAGCAGCAGCAGCAGCTTCCACCCCGCACGGCTCTTACCTTCGAAACCACCCAAGCGTTAGCTTGGCGCTGAAAGCAAAACGATTCATAAGCTTATCAAGCAACCCAGAGGCGAACACGGACTGTTATCGAGCGGAGCTGCCTCTCCTCCAGCACCCAACCCTGGGCTCTCCCCCTCATCACACGGCGGCGGCTGCAGCCCCCGGGGCCCAGCGCGACCACCACGGACAGGCAGCCCCCCCCCCCACCTCCGCCGTTACCAGTTTTCTATCATCTCCTTGATGGCGTTGGCCGGCCTCTGGATGACCTCGCCGGCCGCGATGCGGTTCACCACGGTTTCATCCAGGCGCCGGATCACGCCCGCCATGGGCGGCCCTGACAGGCTCCTGTGGGCGGAACGGAACGGCGATGGGATAGGGGAGAAGGGAAGGAGGGTCAGAGCGAGGGGATAGACACGGCCCGGGCAGGGAAAGGGAACGAGTGAGGAGAGGAGGGCGGCAGCGGCTGAGGCGCCGGCGGGGCACCACCGCTGTCAGGGCACCTGAGGGGGAAACACGGGCCGCTCGCGCCAAGCCCAAAGCGGCTCCCTGATTGGTCGGCACGAGTGTCCATCACGGCGCCCGCCAACAAACACGGGTGGTAGCGGACAGCGGGGAGGGCGCGGAGCCCCTCGCGATTGGCTGAGCGGCGCGGGGAGGGCGGGGCGGAGCGCGCCAGCTGGCGGCGGGAGGTCGCGCTGCGGCCATGGCGGGGGCACGGCGGCTGCTGGCCTGAGGCGGAGCCGTGTGGGCGTCCCACGCGGGCTTGTGCCGTGATGGGATTAGCAAAATCCCGCCTGTATTCACACCCTTTCGTTACAAATGTCCATCCCGCAGTTGCAGGGGTGTATTCCTCCGCCTCGCTACAACCTCCCATAGACAGCACTCGTGTCTCCCCTCAGCCGCCTCTTCCCCGGCTCCCTCAGCTGCTCCCCAGCAGACTTGTGCTCCAGACCCTTCCCCAGCTCTGTTGCCTGCCTCTGGACACGCTCCAGCCCCTCAATGTCCTGGTCCTGCTTGGCCGTGCTGTTTGGTCACACTTCCCTTGGCTGCAGCCAGGGAAGGGGCTGTAGCCACAATGCAGTGAAACCTGTCGGCTCTTGCAGTGATCCCGGTCAGGAGATGGTTGTACACGATACAGTTAGGGGACCGAGTAAGAGTTAAGCTGCTGTGTGCCCAGCGTGGCCTCTGGGCCTGCATTAATGGTGCAAAAAAAAAAATCCCTCGTCTACAGTTTCAGCTCACTCTAATGAAGGAGCCTGCAGGCAGCTCCTATTCTGTACCAGCAATTACACCACCTGCATGGCCTTGCCCTTATCTAGAAGCTCAGCAAGAAATTCTCGTGGGAACATCCCTTCAGTTTGACAGCAGAAACGAGGAATGGAGTTGTTTTCACGCGAGAAAATCCCGCAGTAGCTTGAATGACCAAAATGAATGGCCCTTTCTACGGATGGGGTTTGTGCAGACCATCTCCTGACACATCTCCTGTGACTTTGGCAATTTCACATCCTCTTCGTAAACGCCTGTCTTCGTGTTTGGGATCATAGATTAACTGCAAAATGTTGACAGTAACCAGTAGAGCAGTTTTCACTTTGCAGAAAGGAAAAAAAGAAAGCCCAAACTGACATCCTGAGAAGAATACTTTCAGGGGTATCGCTTGAAAGAAAGGCAGGCTGTGCTCTAGCCAAGGACATGAAGAAGGTACAAGCCCTGCAAGGATGAAGCAAAACCTTTTTTTTTTTTTGGTGAGTGTTAAGAATTAAGTGTGAGTGTACCTTGCTATAAGGTGCTTTGCCTTGTTGAGGACATTTTTGTCCTCAGCACCGTCTATGATGGTTTCTATGAAGTGTCAGTCTAATTCTTGTCCATATGGATAGGTGCCTGCAGTGCCCTAAGGCATGAAAGATCTCCACAAAAGCCACTTTTGAGCTTGACTTGAGGTCAAAAAGTTCCACTTAAACACAAGGAAAAACTTCTTAACTGTAAGGGTGACAAAGGCATCTGGCATAGGCACAGGCTACTCAGGGAGGGTGTCGAGGCTTCTTCTCTGGAGGTTTCCAAACCCACCTGGACACATTCCCATGTGACCTGATCTAGGGGAACCTGCTTTAGCAAGGGGATTGAACTAGCTGAAGGTCCTTTCCAACCCTTACCATTCTATGATTCCCCACCTCTTGTCGTTGGCAAAACTACCTGAGTGGAGGCCAACAGCACTGCCCTGGCACCTCCCTAGCTGTGGCTTCCCAAACTTTATGATTGCAGTGACAGCTCTCTGGTCCATGATGCACTTTGCTTTGACTTGCAGGAAAAGGTTGGGCAGCTTGGTACAAGCCCCCACCTTGTCAGCCTGAGCAAGACAGGTGGCAAAGGTTAGCAGGCAAAAGAGAGGACTGAAGACTGTGCACTGGCCTGAGGAGCATCGGGACCATGGGAGCATTGAGGTTCAGAGCAGATGAATCTGGCTCTGCTCAAGGGTCTGAACCTGGGGGAGGAATCTGGTTTCAGCGGCCTTGGGCAGTGGTGCCACCAGAGCAGCCGGTAACAGGAGTGGGAAAGCAGATGGCATCCACTGGATCTCGGCACAGAAACTGAGACAGAACACATTCAGACTTTTCCTTGTCCATGTTGCTGCTGACAGCTATTTGCACTGTTAGTATCTACCCTAAGACCAGCCAGGAGGAAAATTTCCACCTTCTTTCCACCCATGTTATGGTTCGTATCATACAGGTGCAGTTCATTTTACTGGCTGTCATAGAATCATAAAATGGTAGAGGTTGGATGGGGTCTCTAGAGCTCATTCAGTCCAAGTCTCTGCTAAAGCAGGGACCTCCATCAGGTCACACAGGAGCATATCCAGGCAGGTTTGGAAACTTCCAGAGAAGGAGACTCCACACCCTCCCTGGACAGCCTGTGCCAATGCTCAGTTGCTTGTGTGAAGCTTTAAAATCTTGTGAGGTCTGTGCCAAGTGTCCAGTTTCCATCTTGAAGCTAGAAATAATAATTCACCAGAGAAGCCTTGTACAGACATAAGTGTCTTGGAAAAATACTTCTCTGATTTTTAGGGTTTTGTTTACTAAGAAAGGGCGGATGTCAAGAGGATGGAGCCAGGCTGTTCTCAGTGATGGCCAATGATAGGACAAGGGCCAATGGGTATAAACTGGAACATAAGAGGTTCCAAAGAAACATAAGGAAAAACTCCTTTCAGTGTTCAGGTGAGGGAGCACTGGAAGGGGCTGCCCAGATGTGTTGTGGAGTCTCCTTCTCTGGAGACATTCCAAACCCACCTGAACGAGTTCCTGTGTGACCTGCTCTAGGTGACCCTGCTCTGGCAGCGGGGTTGGAGTGAATGATCTTTCGAGGTCCCTTCCAGCCCTTGAGATTGATTCTGTGACTCTGTGAATTGGATTTTTATTACAGCAAAGCAAAACCAAAAGGTCTAGATTTTATTTTGAATCATTTAGGAAGATAAAACCAGCATGCTTTGATGCCAGGGCTCAGAAGTGGTGTCAGGGCAACAGAAGTGGTGAAGACTGAATGAAGAAAAAGCCTTTTGGAATCTTAATGCTTTTTGAGATCCAAAAGAGGAAAGATGATAAATTTAGCAATCAATGCTAAGAGATTTCAGGAGGCAAGAATTAGTTTCTTAGAAACACACGAAGCGGCCCCACAGTCACCAGAGAAATGGAGTAAGTTTTTCCCTTGGAGGCACAGAGAACCATTTAATTAAAAAGAAAAAGAATAATGCCGTGGAAGAAGTTGTCAAAATCTTTCTCACTGTTGAGAAGGGGTGGCCCAAGTGCCAGTAAACAATATGGATTTTGAATGCTTTGACTTTTTATTATAAAATCAATGTTTGTGAGTGTTTCATTTTATAAATGCAGATATCTTTCTAACTTGAGGTCTGGTAATCTCAATCTACCGTATTGTGTACCATTTTCAAGTCTTACCCACTTGTTATCTGCAGCACGTATTAACTATTCCAACTCAAATGTATTAAGAAGCCCAGGAAAGAGGTTTTAAACTTACCTGTAATTTGTTAGTGACCCGTCCAAAGTCAACATTGCTTTCTTTGGCTTGAGCAATGAAAACAGGGTATTCAGAAATAAGATATAAGAAAACATTGGAAGACAGGGGAAACAAATCCTGGTTGACACAACCCAAGNAGTTGCTTGTGTGAAGCTTTAAAATCTTGTGAGGTCTGTGCCAAGTGTCCAGTTTCCATCTTGAAGCTAGAAATAATAATTCACCAGAGAAGCCTTGTACAGACATAAGTGTCTTGGAAAAATACTTCTCTGATTTTTAGGGTTTTGTTTACTAAGAAAGGGCGGATGTCAAGAGGATGGAGCCAGGCTGTTCTCAGTGATGGCCAATGATAGGACAAGGGCCAATGGGTATAAACTGGAACATAAGAGGTTCCAAAGAAACATAAGGAAAAACTCCTTTCAGTGTTCAGGTGAGGGAGCACTGGAAGGGGCTGCCCAGATGTGTTGTGGAGTCTCCTTCTCTGGAGACATTCCAAACCCACCTGAACGAGTTCCTGTGTGACCTGCTCTAGGTGACCCTGCTCTGGCAGCGGGGTTGGAGTGAATGATCTTTCGAGGTCCCTTCCAGCCCTTGAGATTGATTCTGTGACTCTGTGAATTGGATTTTTATTACAGCAAAGCAAAACCAAAAGGTCTAGATTTTATTTTGAATCATTTAGGAAGATAAAACCAGCACGCTTTGATGCCAGGGCTCAGAAGTGGTGTCAGGGCAACAGAAGTGGTGAAGACTGAATGAAGAAAAAGCCTTTTGGAATCTTAATGCTTTTTGAGATCCAAAAGAGGAAAGATGATAAATTTAGCAATCAATGCTAAGAGATTTCAGGAGGCAAGAATTAGTTTCTTAGAAACACACGAAGCAGCCCCACAGTCACCAGAGAAATGGAGTAAGTTTTTCCCTTGGAGGCACAGAGAACCATTTAATTAAAAAGAAAAAGAATAATGCCGTGGAAGAAGTTGTCAAAATCTTTCTCACTGTTGAGAAGGGGTGGCCCAAGTGCCAGTAAACAATATGGATTTTGAATGCTTTGACTTTTTATTATAAAATCAATGTTTGTGAGTGTTTCATTTTATAAATGCAGATATCTTTCTAACTTGAGGTCTGGTAATCTCAATCTACCGTATTGTGTACCATTTTCAAGTCTTACCCACTTGTTATCTGCAGCACGTATTAACTATTCCAACTCAAATGTATTAAGAAGCCCAGGAAAGAGGTTTTAAACTTACCTGTAATTTGTTAGTGACCCGTCCAAAGTCAACATTGCTTTCTTTGGCTTGAGCAATGAAAACAGGGTATTCAGAAATAAGATATAAGAAAACATTGGAAGACAGGGGAAACAAATCCTGGTTGACACAACCCAAGACTATACCCTGTACCATGAGGCAATGCTACAGAGAGGCAGGGATGTGCTACACTGGAGAAAGGACTGAAGAGCAATTAGTTTAAAATGTTACAATAATTAGGTTTTAACACTGCAGCTCAAGCAGAACAGGAGGTTAAAAAATGAGGATTACTTGAGCAAAGAAAGGCTGATGATTTTTTATGTTTGCTTTTAAAGAGAAGCAAGTTGAGCAGCATTCCAGTAAGTAACAGGGGTTTTTTTTCTTCACGAATACTGTAAAACCTCTTGCAGGGATTTCATAGGTGATATTGAAGCCTCTGGTTGTGTCTTCTCATTTGTCCTTAAATCATTTGTCCGTGACATCCATGTTAATGGGAAATGGTATCTTTCTCACCCTTCATACAGTTGTTACTGCCAAACAGCAGCAAAAGTTCATGATAGTTTCTTTAAACTGTCTCCAGTTGGCTAGAAAGAGATGACTGAAAGAATGCAAACCAAATGACCTTGATTCACAGACCTCTGCTTCTTTTCAGCTTGTCTCAACAAGTACCAGGAGCGTCCAGGCAGTTCTTTTAACCCTTATCATTGCTGAATCCAGACCCACTCACCTTGCAGTGAATTTCAGACAGCTTTAGGATGCAGAAGAAAATGTAAACACAAAATTAGTGCTACAGAGGCTGGCTGTAGAGGCAATAGCACTGCTGGTACTGATATATTACTAAACCTATTTACGGAGAAGGATCTGCTCCAAGTTAATGCAGTGCCTACCTAAAAAAAAAAGAACAAGCAAAAAACCTCACACAAAAACTTCCATCTGAAGACAGAAAAAAAATCAGACTCATTTTCCAGTGAAATCACTTTATCTCATATATAGTGCAAGACAGTTACTGTTGCTTACCTGACACAGCATCCCTTGGTAAGCTGCAGTGATTATATTCTAGGTCACTGTCTCATGGACCAGGGATAGGTGAAAATGTGCTTCCAGGAGTACAAGAGCTGCTCAAGACTATGTTTCACAAGCCTTTATACATAGCCTCAGGCATTTACATACTGCAAGAGGAGGGGTTTTGCTAGAAAATATTGCCCCAGCTATGATTTTTCAGCCTAGTTTTTAGTGCATTCTTGGCCATGAGGGCATATTGCTGGCTCATGTTTAGTTTGCTGTCAACCTGAACTCCCAGGTCCCTCTCCAGCAGACCAAGTCCTGCTTCTTTAGGGAGGGCACTGCTGGTAGGCAAGGCATTCTGTAACTGTCATCTGCAAACTTACCACAACATCACTTGTTCTCTGTTCATCTGACATGCAAAATTCTCACAAGCAGAATGATTATATAAATTAATCACACATTGGTACAGAGACAGTATTTTATTTGGCAGTAAATGCTGGGGGTGCTTTAACCTCATTTTAATTTTGATTACAAGAGAACATTGTCCCATTTTGATTTTGCTCCACAAAGGAGCTGTGGTGGCTGGATGCTCAGTTTTGTACAGGAGTGGCCATGCTGTACCCTTGGGATGGATGGGATCACACTGGCTCAGCTGGAAGGTCCTGGAGGATGGGTGGCAGACGGTGTCCTTCTCATTACTCACTGTCATGCACGGGTTTTGAGAGGCTGAATCACATAAAAGGAGAAAAAGAATTTGGAAAAGCCATTTGCTCCTCTGCACCCATGACAGTGGTGCCCACAGTTGGCAGTAAACACAAATATCTCCTGCTCAAAATTTGGCCTGGACTTATTAGAGAAACAAACACAGGAAAGCCTGCCAATCTCTTCTGGTGCACAGCTTTGAGCGTGCTGGTGCTCAGACCTGGATGGGAACACGTTTGAGTTAGCTGTCTTGGTTCGCCTGTGCAGATTCCTGACTGGTTTCCTGAGGCACAAACATTTCCTGGGCTTTGCACATCTCTTCCTTTTCCTCTTTGTCAGCCAGCCTGTCATCTCTGTTTCTCATGAAGGCTCAATGCCACTCCCTCTTGCTAAAATCCCATGCAGTTCTTGGTGTTATGGATAGATATGTTCTTTGCTGATTAAAGCTTTGCCTTCATGCTCCAAAGCAGCTGATGCCCCTTTGCTGCTGTTATTTTCATTACTGGCTTCATGCACTGTCATTTATCTGTGGGATTTTGGCATTCCTGTAGCACAACATCCTCAGGCAGCTGTACCCCATTAGAACATACTGGTCTGGAGGCACAGGGACATGGATCTGAAGTTATTGGCTCAAACTTACCTGAACCAGAACTGGAAACCCTGTGTTTTCGTTTGTTCTGTTGCTGCCAGCTGTTGGGTGCCCTTCTCCACATTCCTTCAGGCACTGCTGCTGGGAGACTCACCAATCCCAGCCTGTACCAGTGAGCCTCTGGTACAGCCTTTCCCAAAAATCTTCATCTTCTCCATTCTCCACCTTTCTCTCTTTCCTCCTTTATTTTTTTGCCTCCAAAATAAACAGGCTGAGATAACAGGAGCAGGTTTCTTTACATTGGCCACATCTATTGGTCGCCCTACCTGTTCTTCACCACTCGCTTGGCTCAGTTTCTACCTCTTTAGTTAAAGACTATTTGAACTACTCTCATGGGAGTGACCACTCGTTGTGTAAACAGCCTTGAACTGGCTGGTGATTCCAATTTGTTTTGCAGCCATAAAGGAGATAGGAAATGAAGGTAACTGTGCAGTACTCAGGGAGTTTAATGCTTATACAGCTTTAAGGCTGCCATCAGTAGCTGGGTTAAAGTCTAACTAAGAGACATCTCTAGAGCAGTCCTTCCATGCACAACAGACCTTCTGGTGTACAAGATTATGTTGCTTTCCTCAACAAGATACCCAGTACTTGCTGTCACAGGACTCCAGTCCCAGCTGAGGACATGCTGTGCCACGACTGCTTTCAGTGTATGAAGAATGACATCAGAAAATGGCTGTGGAGCATGCTGGTGGCAAAAGGGCACCAATAGTTGTGTGTGGACCATTGAGAACTGCTTGTGCAATGATAGGGACCTCTTCTTGGGGGGCTATAAAATGCCTTAATAGGCATTCAGAAGGTTTACAAATACACTGGGCTGTATGATGCTGATACAGGCAAGACTGAATAGGCTTTAAGGAAATGAAGTAACAGGAAAAGATAATATGCAAGGCACATCAGAAAGGAGAGATGTGAAGGGGTTTTTCATCATTAGGGCAGCTGGAAGCTAAATAATAAAACAGGCCTGTATTTACCAGTAGTTGTTTTGCATACTTGTTATGTGCTTAGGTTTCCATTAAAAGTTCTTTTAAAACTATTATTCCAAAGTAGCTGATTTCTCTGGAACAAGTTTCTTGACCTCAGAAATATACCAGGGTAAACAGAAGCTCATCACCAGTATTGGTACATCAGTTTGCCTTTAGAGTCAAGCAAACATCCTGAAATGCTCACCTTGACAGAAGCTGCAGCTTGGATACCTCCATGAAACCACATCTACACCACCAACTTTTGCCCTCATAGCTGTGATAGCTCAAGAAATCCTTTATGGCCAATGTATTTTTGTTGACTAACTCTCTTGTGCAGGGCAGTCATACCAGGAAAAAGATGGTTTTATGTGTAAGGTGTCAGGGAGCAGCATGGGACAAGGCATGGGGATCCTCAGGGGACCATCCTAGCAGGGGTTTCCCTGCTATCCCACTGCCCCCAGTGAGGGAGCTGGGCAGGCTGGGTGTGTTAGAAAGGGACCAGAAGAGTGTTCTTCCTCTCAAAGAAACAAGGCTCAAAAGCACAATTTCTAGCATCAGCCTTGTGCCAAGGCCTGTCCACGCAATGGATGCGCCTCCATCGTGAGCTCTGATCCACATGTTCTTGTATAGAGTAACAAGCACATGGAGGGATCTGTTACTAACCCATCCAAAAGAAATACTTTCCCTTGGAAGTGTGCCCACATTGATGTGTCTGCTCTACAGCTGCAACAGAGGAGGTGTAGGAGCTAAGTAGGAAAGGCTTTGTACATCAGGGGCTGTTAGACACTGTCCCAGGCTGCCCAGGGAGGTGGTGGAGTCTCCATCCCTGGAGATATTGCAAAGCTGTGTAGCTGAGGTGCTGAGGGACATGGGTTAGTGCAGGGCTTGACAGCGTGAAGGCAGTGGTTGGACTCAGTGATCTTAAAGGTCTTTTCCAACCAAAACAATTGTGTGTTTCTATGATCATTTTGTGCTTCCTTGGCTGGTCTTTATGAGCAGCAGTGCTCCTTCTTCTGCACCCAACATCCTGTATCAGCCAGCATGCCTAACTGCTTGTTTGTCTGAGTGCCTGTGCCCTCAAGACATGCTGGAGATATTCAAGACATGCAGATATGGCGCTTAGGGACGTGATTTAGTGGTGGACGTGGCAGTGTTGGGTTAACTGTTGGACTTGATCTTAAAGGTCTTTCTCCAGCAGAAACGATTTTATGATTCTAGGCAGTACTGCCTCCACAAGCAGGTCAAGACTTTCAGTTTCTGTTCTTTCTCCATTCATTTAGAATCAGGAAATGCAATAATTTGCAATTATTGCAATTAACTGGCAATGTGTGTGGCGTGGCAGGGACACTGCTTTTTGCCAACTGTTTTGCTCCTCGCGAGAAGGAAAGGCCTGGCTGCACACCAGCAGAAAGCTCACAAGCTGCCAAGCTTTGTTTTGATAGCTGAGTTAAAAAAACAAAAACAAAGAAAGAAAAAAAGAAATTGAGTTTTCTTATGACTGGTTTGACAAACACAGCCATGGCTTGCAAACAGATGTTGTGCCAGTTTAGGTCAGAATGCCTTCTAAGCCAAAATGCAGTGTTTTCCACTTTCTGCACCCGAATTGAGGTGAGTTGGGCCTTGGTTTCTCTGCGCTGAAGTGAAACATCCCCAGATGACAATGATAGAGAGTTCAGAGGTCACGTGAAATGGCAGATACATCAGATGCTCATTGCTCTCTGTTTATGTTCTGATGATTCACACATGCACTTCTGCCTGAAACAGAACTGCAAATCCCACCCGTGGAGTTTGATTTCTTCAAGTCATTCAGCAAACCTGATTATACTGGGGACTATGCAGTTTCCCCACCTTGTCTCCATAAGCTCCAGAACACCAATGGTGGCTGCACTCTTGAATGCTTTGGTTTTTAAAGTGGCTTTGCATTATTTCAATGCATTCCACTTGGAGCAAAGCAATAAAAACACTCATGCCAAGGGCAGCATTGTTTTGTTTCCCCTGTCCCTAAATGGGTATAAGACAGATGATGGAATCATGGGATGGTTTGGGTTGGAAGGGACTTCTAGATCTCATCCAGTCCAGCTGCCTGCTAAAGCAGGCTCAGCTAGATCGAGTCACTGAGGAATGCTTTCAGGCAGGTTTGGAAACCTCCAGAGAAGAGTCCACATGCTCCCTGAGCAGCCTATGTCAGGGCTTTCTCACCTCAACACCAAAGAATCAAGCCCAAGTGGAACTTTCCATGTTCCAGCTTGTGCCTGTTACTCCTTATCCTGTTACTTACTGGATGCTACAGAAAAAAAAGTGTCTCCCCATCCTTTTAACACCCACCCTTTAGATATTTATAAGCATTGATAAGCTCCCCTCTCAGTCTTCTCCAGCCTAAACAGCCCCAGGTCTCCTTTCTTCATAAGGAAGATGTTCCAGTCCCCTCATCATCTTCGTAGCCTTTCGCTGGACTCTCTGTAGGATTTCCCTGTCTTAAGCTGAGGAGAATTTCATTTTTATATGAGAATGTTGTGGGTTGACCTTGGCTGGATGCCACACGGCCAGCAAGCTGATCTATCACTGTCCTCCTCAACAGGACAGTGGGGGAAGAAAATAAGACGGAAAATAACTTGGTGGGTCAAGATAAGGGCAGTTTGATAAAGCAAAACACAAAGGCTGCTGTGGAAGCAAAGAAAAACAAAAGATTCATTCTCTACTTCCTATCAGCAGGTGATGTCCGGACACTTCCCAGAAAGCGAGGCTTCAGTATGCAGAGTGGTTGCTTCAAAAGACAAACGGTGTAATAAACAAATGCCGCCCTTTCCTCCTTTCTCTTAGCTTATTGCTGAGCAGCTGTCACACGGTATGGGACACCCCTTGGGTCGCTTGGGGTCAGTGGTCCTGGCACGAAGCACAGCAGGGTGAGGGCTGCTGAGGGGAAAATTACCTCCAGGCTCTGTAAAAGACATTGCTGGACAGTAAAACTCGGTGACAGAAAAACACCTGATTAGAAACGCGGTTCACAAAGAAGTGAGTTATTACGTGATCTCTCGTGGCTTATCGATCCCCGGGTGAAAAATCGATGGGAAGTGATGAACTGGGTACAGAAGAAGGTTTCCCTTACATTAAACGTGGACGACCAAAGCAGCAGCTCCTGCCTCTGAGCGAGCAGGGGCTCGCCTTGGGCAAACGGCCGGTGTCAGGGTGTCGGGGCGGGGGGGGTTGGGGGGTAGATATGAATTGGGACGAAAGCTGCTTTTCCACCCATGCCGGAGCCACTGCGGCGTCATTGTTTAACACCCCGGCCGCCCGGTACCATCGCGCCGTTCCCCTCGGGGCTGTGAGTTTCGCTTCCCCCGTTCCTGAGGGTGACGCGCG
>WBNH01005944.1:0-38263 GCA_013401255.1 Urocolius indicus
GGCTGGAGAGTTGGACAGAGAAAAATCTGATGAAATTTGACAAGGGCAAGTGTAGAGTCTTGCATTTGGGAAAGAATAACCCCATGTACCAGCACAGGGTGGGGAATGAAAGGGACCTGGGGGTCATGGTGGACAGCAGGATGAACATGGGCCAGCAATGTGCATTAGTGGCCAAGAAGGCCAATGGCATCCTGGGGTGTACTAGAAGGGGAGTGGTGAGTAGGTTAAGAGAGATTCTCCTCCTCCTCCTGTACTCTGGCCTCATGAGACTGCATCTGGAATATTGTGTCCAGTTCTGGGCCCCTCAGTTCAAGAAGGACAGGGAGACAGTGCAGGGCCNGCTGTGGAGTCTCCTTCTCTGGAGACATTCAAAACCCACCTGGATGAGTTCCTGTGTGACCTATTCTAGGAGGTCCTGCTCTGGCAGGGAGTTTGGACTAGATGATCTTTCAAGGTGCTTTCCAGCCCTTGAGATTCTATGATTCTGTGATTATGTTTCCTTGGAAATGCTGGTCTCCTGTCTAGTGTTAGGTTCCTCTTTCGAAAGCCATGAATATGAAAGGAATACAGTTTCAGGTAGCATAGGCTGATTAGTTCTTTCCCTTGGACACAGTTGCAGAGTTGTTCTCTATGTATAGGATTAATTCCTACCTCTTGTTTGGTGTGAGGTTTAGATCTGTCCCAGGGTACATCTCCTGTTCATCCCTGTCCTCCTACAGTTGTTGGTGTGATGAGGCATTTGGGCATAGTGAAGCTCACTGAAGGAGTAAATAAAGCTTCCTATAGGTTTTGTCAGTGTCTGATGTACCCTCCACAAGCTAACTGCCCACTTGACTTACTACTGTTGCTCAGTCTCTAGACAATTTTGAAATCTCTGTGTGACTTCAGATGTGGGTTTCAGTGAAGCTGTGTAATCCTTGTACTTTTCTAAAAGAGCACGAAACCAGGCACTTCACTTTATGAACACACTTTATAGGCTTGAGTGCCTATCAAATCAGCTTGAGTGCTGTGTCAGTTTTAGGAAGAATTGAAGGATAGATTTTTACTTACTTTGGAGTCTCCTTCCTTGGAGGTCTTCAAGACCCGCCTGAACACGTTCCTGTGTGACCTGATCTAGGTGAACCTGCTTCTGCAGGGAGGTTGGACTAGATGATCTCTAAAGGTTCCTTCTAACCCCTACCATTTTATTATTCTATGACACTTCCTCCCCGCAAATCATCTTGAAAATATAAGACTTCTTATTAGACTTAAGGAAAAGTCATATTTTTTTTTTTAAATCTTGTGTTTCTAAGAGAATAACAGTGGGATAGGAGGGAAGTTTTGAGGTAAGAGGTGCTTACTTTTAATTTTGCTGTTTAACTTACATCTTTCACTGAAGACTTCAGACTACAATGACAGAATCCATCAGTCGTAAGGAAGTATCAGCAAGTCCCAGCTCTTACATTTACCTCATGTCCCATTGTGTTCTGTATTCTGGATGATGCTGAAGCTGCTGTGTAAACCCTTGGCTTGGCAACAGAAATGCCATCGAGTTATCTGGATGACTGGTCTTTATTATGCTTCATCTAGTTTACTGATTTAATTTTCAGATTTGCTAACACCTGGTCTCTAAGTGGTAAAGGCAACCACAGGTGTTTACAGGCACAGAGCCAGACATATGTGTTTACATGCACGTATGTATACGTACGTCATTCCAGCTCAGCCCCACTAAGCTGCTTGCTCATCACAGGGGGGAAAGAATGGGAGGGGTAAAAGTGAGAAAACTTGTGGGCTGAGATAAAAACAGTTTAACAGGAAAGGCAAAAGCTGCACATAAAAGTACAACAAGGATTTCACTCCCTAATCCCTGTCGCAGGCAGATGCTCAGCCATCCCCAGGACAGCTGGGCTCCAGCACGCTGATGGTGACTTGGGAAGGCAAATGCCATCACTCTAAATGGACATTTAAACACACATCTAAATGGACATTCCTCTTTCTTTGCCCCAGGTTTCATTGCTAAGCATAAAGTCCTATGGTCTGGGATATCCCTGGGATCAGCTGGGGTCAGCTGTCCCGGTCATGTCCCCTCACATCTCCTTGCACCCAGCCAAGCTACTCACTGACAAGATAGGGTGAGGAGCAGGAAAGGCCTTGACACTGTGCAAACAGTGCTCAGCAGTAACCAAAACATCCCTGTGTTATCAACACTGTTTTCAGCACAAATCCAAAATATTGCCTCATATTAGCTACCATGAAGAAAATAAACTCTACCACAGCCAAAACCAGCACAATATACTGAATGCTTACACAATTCTATTCCATTATGAGTTGCCATCATCAGTGGGAGCGGGCTACCAGTGTTTTCTTTCATTGCATTGATTCTCAAGGTGCCCTAAATGAATGAATGAAAATGCATCGCCTCAGAAGGTGCACGTTCTAGAGATTGTTCAGAAGTGAACCAGTTGACTTGACAAGTTCAATTTTGAAAGCAATCTTTTTCAGGGCACTGAAAGATAACAAGTAAGAAATCTTGCCCAGGAAACAAGAGACTCAATTTACCAACTGTCAGACATGTGGCATTAACTTTGAACAAAATGAACACCGGATTCTCTGAGGCTTGAGGCTTCAGTGGAGCCCAAAAGTCAGATACATGTATTTGAGTGATGCAGAGGAGTGGCATTTGTGTGCCAAGGTTGTTTTTATCTCCTAAAGTAAAATAATGGCACCCATAAAGGTGACTTTGCTACAGGGAGGGCTTACACCTTAGTTGTTGAAACAAATATGTGAAAAGTAATGATTTTTAACTGATTACATTTGTCTCTCCCTGTGAAAACCTCCTTCTACGTTTCACAGCATGTTTCAGTTCAAGTGCTAATCCTATTTGAGGGTGTTTGAATCTAGTTTAAGGAAAAAAAAAGTGATGAATGTTGAGAAAGATGAGATGTGTTGAGATACAGTTATCTTTCTTGTAGCCTTCATGTACTGCTTTAATTATTAGAATTAAAACCACACAACTTTAGAAAGATTCATTAACTTGTTGAGCCAGAACAGGCAGAAGCAGCACACCAAGTTTGCAAACATGATATCAGTTGATTTTAAAAGAAAATATTATTTTTAAAGTTTTTTTTTTTAAGCCTCAGCAGTCTGGCTGCTGTGCTGGGTCTGTGTCAACAGCTTTTTGGATAAACTGACGAATTTATACCTCCCAGCTTGGAAGCTGGCTCTGTATTGTTTGATAGAAACAGTTGAGATTTTGAAGAAACTGTCAGGTTTCCAAAGCAGGTGTTTTGGAAGGATACTGGAGATGATAGCTGCAGGGGTTAGCATGCTGCAGGTAAGAAGAACTGCAGAATGGCCCTTATGTCCTCCTGTTCACTGTGCCTGGAAAACTTGTTGTTCTTGCTGTGACCCAAAGGTGCTGCTCCCAGCATGTGCCAGACTTTGACGTGAGCTGTGTGTTAAGCCAAAACCTGAGCAGGAGCTGAGTAAACAGTTAAAATCTTCTTCAAAATCATCATGCAAGCATGCTGATTCTGTCAGTTACATTCCTTGAAGTATTGACTTATATGGAGGTTTACACCCAAAAAGCCAGATTGACCCCACTAGATAGTTGCACTGAGGACAACAGTTGTGCTTCCTGGAGATCTTGTCCTTAGTGACATCCCTGTGTGTAAATAGGGAGTAATTACTTGCAATGCAGATGGTTTCATTTTGACTTCAAATAATGCTTTAAAAATGACATTTTGGAAGATTATTTCCAATCCCTACCAGTCTCTGATTCTGTGATTAGATTTTAATTAAAAAGTCAAAACAAATCAGACAACTAGAAAGAGAGAGAAATAAAAAAAAACCACAGATCATTCAGTGGAAGCTGAGATTGTGTTTTGATTTTGATACATTCTTCTGTTTTCAGCAGGAAAATCCTCCTACTCACTATGGGGGAAGGTATTTTTCAAGCCCTGTCTTGCAAGTTGAAAATTTACATGCAACATCTTTGTGGCTGTAGGTGACACTGAAAAAGTGAAACAATACTTCAAATATGGGTATAAAATATCCTTCATAAAGTAGATTTAGGTAAAAGTAAGACTTCAATCCTCTATGCTGCCACTTTGGTCATTCTTTTGATTGAGATTGCACCCTAGAAAATTCAATAGCAGGATCAGATTATAATCTGTGGGTTTCAATTTGTTTTACTGATTAGCATGTTTTGTATCTTCTTGAGCATGGAAGCTCATTTCGCTTTTGACATTGATATAGGAGGTACAAAGCGGGTTTGTTGATAATAGACCAACAATATAAGATAAGAGAAATAAAAAGCTAGCAATGTGTAATATGTGTGAGTGTGCTTGAAAGAGGATTATGTTAGATGTTTTGAAAAGTCATTGTGCATTCTTCTGTTGGTTTACCATGAGGGATAATAAACATTTATGAAATATACAGTAGCCAGCACAAATCAATAGTAGGTTCACTGCAACAATTAGAAAAAAAACCCAGTTTTAAATAGTTTAAAATATCTGATATTTATACTTATTTCTCTGAGAATGGGTTAGGGTAGAAGGTTTCTGATAAAAGGCTGTATTGACTCCTGGAGTTATGGATTTTCACTAGTAGCTCTTACTGTTCCATGTTGAAAAACCATTCCTGTTGTGTGAGGACTAAAGTCTGGGTGTGCAGCTGCAGGGAATAACCAATTGTGGTGGTTTTACCCTAGCTGGGTGCCAGATGCCCACCAAGCCATTCTATGTACTTGGACAGGGGAGAAAGAAATAAAACGAGAGGTTCTTGACTCAAGATTAATACAAGGAGATCACTCAGCAATTATCATATCCCTTTTTCCCAAGTTTCTCCCTCCTCCCCGCCAGAGGCACAGGGGATGAGGGTTACGATTAGTTCATCACGGGTCTTTGCCACTGCTTCCTCTCAGGAGCAAGCCTCACACTTCCCACTGCTGCAGTGTGGAGTCCCTCCCATGGGAGACAATCTTCCGTGAACTTCTCCAATGTGGGTCCCTCCCATGGGCTGCAGTTATTCATGAACTGCTCCAGTGTGAGTCTCATCCATGGAGGAAACAGTCCTTCAGGAACAGACTGCTCCAGTGTGGGTCCCCCATGGGTTCACAAGTACTGACAGCAAACTTGGTCCAGCATGGGCTCGTCTCTCCACAGGTTCCTAGGTCCTGCCAGGAGCTTGCTGCAAGGTGGGCTTCTCACGGTGTCATAGCCTCCTTCAGGCATTTACACACTCTGACATGTGGTCCTCCATGGCTGCAGGGGGACAGCTGCTTCACCATGGGCTGCACCACAGATCACAGGGTGATCTCCAGTGCCTGGGCACCTAGGTAGAGTGGAGGTGAGGAAGGTGGCTTAGTAAATAGATGATTCTTCTGCAAACCATATCTTTTCTCTCCGTGTTGACAGTAAAGACAATCTGGGTATTTGGAATGCTAATAAGAAGATTTTTTATATTATTCTGTTAAACCTGTGTGATCTCTTGCATGAAGTACATCTCACTGTGTTCTTGAGTCTGTATAAGAATCTATAAACTATTTAGCCTTTGAACCTGTAGATTACAAAGACCTGTGGCTCCCAAATGTGCCAGAAACTATTGTACCATGGACAGTACAGACATATGGTTATGGAGCTTTGTTTCTGGGATCTCATTTTGTGAGCAGATTAAGGCATTCACAAAGTGTGTAGATGCAATTGATATCTAATGCTATGGTTTCCTTGATGCCTGGGTGGTTTTGAACAAGGATCTTATGTTTCTGGATCAATAGGATGAAATTCATCTGAGCCCTCTGTATAGCCTCTGCCAAAGAAAGCAAGCACTTTGTTCAGGAGGCAGGTCAGGTGAGGTGGAGGTGCCACACTACAAATAAAGGAGAGGTGGAATTGCACAGCCTTTACAGTTAGTGATGGTGTGGTTGAGAGCTTCTAGGTAAGGATTAGGAGGATGGATAACAAAGACAATGAGGTGGATGTCTACTACCAATTGCTCAGCCAGGATGTCAGAACTGGAGAAATTTCTGGATCAGTAGCCCTTGGCCTTATGGGAGATTTCAACTTCCCAGTCATCAACTGAGAACATCATACTGCTGTGATGAGCAAGTCTGGGAAACTCTTGAAGTTTGCAGGAGGTAACCTCTGGTCACAGGAGGGAAAGATGCCCTCCTAGACTTGCTGTTTATGAATGGAGGAGGACTTGTGTCAGTCAGTGACTGTCTTGACTGCAATGATCATTAAATGGTCAACTTTAAAATTTTCAGTGTGATGAGAAAAAAGGACATCAGAGCTGCTACCCTGAACTTTAGGAAAGCAAACTTTAAACTATTCAGGGAGCTGTTCAGAGGAGTCCCCTAGGACTCTGATTTTGGTGTTATGGCAGAACCTCTCTCGATCATCTACCAGAAGTCTTGGAAGTCTGGAGAGGTCTCTGCTGACTGGAAGCAGGTCAGTGCAATTCTAGTCTACAAAAAGGGCATGAGGGAAGACCCAGGGAACTACAGACTTCAGGCTTGTCTAGTTTGGAGAAAAGGAAACTGAGTGGGACCTCATGGCTTTCTATAGCTTCCTGAGGAGGGAATGTGGAGAGAGATATTCCGAGCTCTTCTCCCTGGTATCCAGTGACAGGACACATGAGAACGGTTCAAAGTTGCAGCAGGGGAGGTTTAGACTGGCTGTTATGAATTATTTCTTTACCAAAAGGGTGGTCAAACACTGTAAGAGGCTTCCTAGATTGATGGTCAATGTCCCAAGCCTGACAGTGTTTAACAGGCATTTGGACAATGCCCTTATTAACATGCTTTAACTTTTGGTCAGGCCTGAATGGTCAGGCATTTGGGCTAAATATCACTGTAGGTCCCTTCCATCTAAAGTAGTCTATTCTATTCTGTAACCCTCTTGAGTTGCCTCTGTTCTGTTACAGACAGTGTCAAGAACAGATGAGAGGAATTGTCTGAAAGGTGTTTATTTCTCACTGCTGACAATAGGAAGGAGAATACAGGGAAAAGCTTAGACTGGACATCAGAAGTTAAATGACAAGAGAGTCACTCTGTTTTTTGAAACACTATTAAGATAGTAAAAGTTGGGAAAAGAAAATGAAAACAATGAGGCAATGTGCACAGTCGCCAAATGAGCGGCATTTTGAGAGAATGCAGTCTAGTGTTTTAGTCTTTGAAACATGCTCTTTGTCTGGAGAGTCACACAAATGCCTTGTGGCTTCTGGGCAATCCTCTTCAATTCAGAAGCGCATGTAAAGACTATGCCAGACGAAACAGTAAATTAAATGTCCAGGCCTGTGTCCTGCCAGAGTGTAAGGCAGAGAAATGAGAAATCAAGGTTACTTATAGGAAGGTAGTAGCATTTGAGCCATTTTATTTCTTCAGCAAATGCTTCTGAGAAAACCCTGCACTCTCCCCTTTCCTCCTCTGTCAATATTTATTCTTATATCCATTTTCTAGGAGGTTATAATTAATTGTTTGCTCTGCTGTATGTCTTGTTGTTGGCTAAAAATCCAGTGATTTTAGTACAAGGACAAAGGTAAGGGAAGGTCTGTGGAAAGATCTGCCAGAATTGGACTGAAATGTGAAAACATTTCCATGCCTTGAAAACTCAAGCTTATCGATAGGTGAAGAAGGCTAATAGAGATGGTGTCACCTGGAAGCTGAAGAGTCATTACAACTTCAGCACTCTTTGCTTGCTGTTGTTTAATGATTTCTTTTAAAGAAAAAGCAAAAGAAATCCAAAAGTAATAGAGAAATAAGGTTTTTCAGATGATTCAAGTGTTTCTGGCTTGTATGTATGTGTGTGTGTGGTTTTTTTGTTTTGTTGGTTTTGTTGTTTTTTTTTTTAATTATCAGTGTTTTACTAAAGAAATCCCTACTCAGAAAAAGAAGTGAATAAGCACAAAGTCCTTATTGAGGGGAGAGATGCATATGGCTTAGGAGCAGCTGTTTTCTTACGGACCAAAGAATCTTCTCTTTTTTATGACATGAATGTGGTTTGCGTATGACAACTATGACATAGTTTGGTGAAACATAGCCCTTAAATATCTTTTTGAAGGGAGAAAAAAAATAGTGCTTGATTTACAGAGAATAGAGCCTTAAGCTGTAGGTGACATTAGCAATGAAAATGTCAGACTCTGTAGTGTGTAATACATGACTGTGCTGTGATTTCACTGTATTTAATGTTATGGGAAAATAACCTCGACTTCTGCACTTTTGATTACTCATTTTGAATGCAGCTTTTCTAGAGAGAGTGACAGTTTCATATTCCTAGGGAACAAAGTGCAGCAATCTTAACTACTGCAAACTTTGGCCTTCCTACACAGAATTCAGAAGGATTTACTTATCTCCTATGGGAGAATTAGAAAACTTTAAGAATAAGCAGGACTTTTGAGAGAAAACATTTTCTTTGCACCAGTGTTTTTTACTGCTATCTGCTGGAAAGCTCTGCTCTATTCCTGATTACAAGGAATGTTGTTTGTTTTTATCCAAATTCTATTTACATTCTGCACAAATATTTTGTCCTTTGACCTGGACTCTTAAAAAAACCCCCAAAACTCAAGACTGAAAACTTTCAACACAGAGGTAGCAGCAAGAATAGTTTATGCTAAGGAGGGATGACTATGGCACTCGTAAGTGCCTTACAGGACTGACTTGCATTGCAGGTTTTCGCTTTTCTGACTCTTCTTACATTATGACTGGGAGGAATGCTGCTGAATATCATTCTTCTTATTCATCCATGTGTCAACAAAGAACAACATATATATCATATATTACTCATAAATCAACATTTCTTTTTCTTCTGGGAAGAAAGGTCCTTTTTCTTCAGCAAGGATTGAGGTGGCTGATGCAGATCAAATAATTACAGAACCTTGCATTAGGTTAATAGAAGATTATGAAAGTGGCTTGACACTTCAGCAGTTTTATTACTAAAATTGCAGAGCTGAGTGTTCAGTAGTGGGATGAGATAATCTCAGCCTTAAATTTTGCCTTTGCATCCACTCAGAAGTGGCAGGGCATCAGCAAGAACAGGGGAAGCTGCAGAAGGATGAGACGGAATTTTATCAAAGCCAAGGATGGTGCTTACATAGGAACAGATACGTGACAAAAATAAGACCAGTAAGTAGTACTGGAGTGACTTTTTGGAATCACTTCTGACTCTCACCTGCTGACTTCATGGAGGTTAAACTCATGTAATGGATGGAAAGGTATATCCAGCTGACTCTACTGACTGACCTTGCTGCTTCAATTTTTAGCTTTCCCCAGTGTCTTACATAACTACAGTAGGAAGTCTAGTCCAGTTGGTTTAATAGTTCTGTATAAGGTAGTGTCCTGAGTTAGCATTAAATCTGGTTTTAT
The DNA here is from genome assembly GCA_013401255.1 of Urocolius indicus. NCBI lineage: Eukaryota > Metazoa > Chordata > Aves > Coliiformes > Coliidae > Urocolius > Urocolius indicus. Next base: position 9,341 of record WBNH01005944.1, read on the forward strand.
TCCTGTTTTTTATTTTGGTAGTAAAACATTGAAACACAGATTCTATTCTGCTTGTTCGTTAAACTCTGTTAGGATACAGGAGCTGAGTTCTAATGAGCAACTTGGCCAAGATATTTACAGATACGTTTTATGAGAGAGAAAAATGTGAATTGGAAATAAAATTTCCATCTCAGGCTGGCATGGGCCAGTCATTATAAAGACAGTTCAAAAGTAATGAAAACATTCTTACTGGATAAAATTTTCCATGAGCTATAGAAGTGCTGAGTTTCCAAAGTCACTTAGGACTGCTTTTGTGAAGATATTGCAGTCCGTAAAGTTGCAGTTAGATATTTTGCAGAATCAACAAACTTAAATGTCATTGAGGGACTTGAAGATAAGATTTAAAAAAAAAAAAATATATATATCCAACTGTTTTGGCACTTGACCTAAGTCTTTTTAATGAGGCTCTATTTTAGAAAATAGGGAAAGGAAGTAGCACTGTCAAGAGTTGAACCTGTGTGAAACTCTACATGAAAAATGGTGAGACTTGTTTCTGAAAATCGTACATTTAAGGCAGTTCTGAAACAGGAAAAGGGAAAACTCTTTCTGGTTAGAATAGTGGCAGCAAGTTTAAAACCAGTGGGAAAACTCCCTTTGATACAATGAGTAGTGATATGATCTCTGAAACTGGGATGTAGATGAGATTTCCTTATTCCTTTGCCTAAAACAAATGTTTGGATTTCTTCTTATTTCATTGATTGAGCTGAAGAAATGGAAATTTTTCTGTGTTTGCATTTCAACTCAAACTATGCAGCGTAGCCTCTGAAAAGAAAGTAGAATAATATAAATGAAAGAGAGCTAAAAATGAAATTAATTTCCAGCTAGCTCTTTATAAGCATTAAAACAGAAATAAAGGAGATTTCATAGTTTCAATGTAGCATCCAGCAATGAAAATCAATCCATTTGGACCAGGTTCATAGTATTAAACCATCAACTTGTAGTGAGAAGTAAAACAAGAGATGCGACATACACAGTAAGGAAAGCAGACTGAAAGAGTAAGTAGATTAATATTTTAAATACATTTTTTGTGTGTATGTCCATGATCTTTTATTAGAAGAGAAAATCCAGTCAATTCAATTTATATCGTTCATTGAAGTCCAATTACAGATACTACACAGCAGGAATGTGTGGTAGATTGACCCTGGACAGTAACTAAACATCCACCAGCCAATGGCTCACTGCCTGCACCCTCCCCCCCGAGAAGGATAGGGGAGAGAATTGGAAGAGCAAAAGTGAGAAAAAAATCAAGTAAAGCAAAACTCTGTATGCAAAGTGAAATAGGGAATGTATTCACTGCTTCCCATTGTCAGGCATATTCAGCCACTTCCCGCAGTCAGGCAGGCCTCAGCAAGCTGATGCTTACTTGGGACGACACAGTCGGTACCAGCAAAGGAATCTCCTTTGTCCTCCTTCCTTTGAGCTTTTATCACTGAGCATGACATCATGGGGCGTGGAATATCCCTTTAGCCACTAGGGTCAGCTGTCCTGGCTATATGCCTTCCTGGCTCCTTGCCCAATATTCAATGAGAACGTTACCATTCAAACCTACTTTTGCGTGGCTTGACTCCGGTGTCTAGTTGCTGCTTGAGTAGTGGTGCTCAGAAGGTGCTGGTAGTGACTGCAGCTCCTGGAGTTTTCGTCTGTGCCTTGTCATTCACCAGGCATCCAAGGGATTCATTTGGCCATTTTGCCAGGCCTTAGTTTTGCCATTTTCTCAGATCAACTGAAATCCATAATAAATCCATCAGGACATATATCTTTCTGGTTGCAAATGGAGACACTTTGTCTTTCGTTACTGGTGGAGAGGATTCATTTTTGTTGCTCATTTATTTTTACCAGCTGAAGTTTTGGAGTTTAGTTAGAAATTAATTCCCAGCATATACATAGAGGGTATGGAATGGCATATTAATCCTTTCAGCTATCAACAGAGGTCGTCTAGCTGGACTTGATGTTAGTTTAATCTGTTTCAATTGCAACAAATGACTCCAAATCCTCAGCACTGTTGTTACCTTCCTTTGGACATGCTGAATTCTACATGCACATCAATCAATAGCTTAATTTTGGGAGTTATAAAGATGCCCTGTCTTTCAGATGGTGGTTGGCCCTTAAGATAGAACTGGACACTGCATACTTCTATTTCCATCATGTAGACTGTAGCTGTGTTCGAAACACAGGAATTGGGGCTTTTGATCAGTACTGGAAAGATGCAAGAAGCAGCTCTATGAGTTGCACATTGACATTGCATTTAATTGAGACATTTGCCATTTTTTTCCACTACTGTTGAAAAATCCCAGCCCTAATGGTAGATTTAGGTTTAAGTGTTTGGATTTTTTTTTTTGTCTTGTAATTACAAACTTCTGTCATATAAGTCTATTTTAACTTGAGCAGAGTGTTAGCTTATTCATGAAAATTCTTGGTTTAGAGTGATAAAGTGGATAAAAAAACAGAGATTATTCACAACTGGTACAGAATTTCTCTCAGAATACCAGAAATGTGGAGCTCTTGAGAGCTGAGAACTGACTTTATACCACATCCTTATTAATATTTTACCCCTCCCCACACTTTTAATAGAGATCTGGTTTTAAATGATTAAAGATGTGTTTAAAGACTGGCTCTGACAGGAGCATCGGACTAGATGATCTTTCAAGGTCCCTTCCAACTGTCAAGGTTCTGTGAGTATGTGTGATTTCAGTATACATTTTCATATTTTCCTTTGCCTACATCAGCTAATGACCCCCTGAATCCTGAGCAGGGTATTTGTTGAAGAGGCCTTGTAGCTCTAACTGTGTAAACACAGTTCCAGTTACTTCTGAATGCCCTAGCAGTGTGTCAGAGTTATGTAAATAAACTGACTACATTAATTGCTCCTACATCCCTTGAGTGCTTCCACTTTGTGGGTTTTACAGTAATGTTAATGTATTGTAATCCATTATTATCTGCAAAATTAAAATTTTCTTTCTTTGCCTGCATCTGCTACTGTTAATTCAGAAGATCTAATAAATGCATTAAAAGAGGGAAGTAATAAGCAAAATGAAGTCCCTCTGGGAATGTATAATTTCACTTTTACTCATGACTCTCCATGCTGGGTTGGAAGGAAATAAACAGTGTAAACATGTAAAGTTAGCACACTGCTAAAGTGAGACTACAAAGCAAAATCATAAACTCCTCTGTAGCTATTGTGCTTGCATTTAATATAGAAATGGGAAAAATGAGACTGAATAGGTGCAGTGATGTGCTGAAAGCAGATCTTGGACTAACATCGAAGGATGGGACTTGTAGAAGCTGTGAGCAACGTTATGCATTGAAATGGGAAACTAGCCAGTGGGGCACACCGGTTTAGTAATTTTTATCAAGCAGAATGATAAACCATCATCTGAGCTTCATCAAAGAAAGAAGAAAAATCCCAGAGGGACCTGTGTGCAGGCACAGCATACCAGTAAGAAAAGAGGTGGCAGAATGGGCAAATGAAACTTTATCATACCCATGAGTTTTGATTGGAACACAATAGCCTCGATGCCATTTGGGAGCTGGCTGATACTAACCATGCATTTCCTCTACTTATTTTAAGTGCCAGAGGGCATTAGGAGATGTCAGACACAGATATTTACTTTAGCCATTGTCTGACTTCAAAGCAGTAGGTAGGTGAGAATGAGAAAGCCATGATGGGATGAGTCAGAGAGATTCACAGACATCTAGGCAGAGTAAAGGAAGAAATCAAGATGAGAGCAAGGTAGTGAAAAAGTAAGAAAGAAAGTGAAGGGAGAGTGAATGTTGTGGGAAACTTTTATATTTAAAGGTTTTTTTCAAGGGTGGGCTTGAGCAGAGATAGAAGCTCAACTGCCTGGTGCAGAATTAACATTTGAAAGCAGCATGGCCACCCAAGAGGAGCCAGGAAGATAGCTATATATAGGGAATGTACAGTGAAGCATGTGGCAGAAGAAGCAAATGTGTTTTAATTCCATTTACCAGTGCTGTGCTGTATCCTGCTGGGGCTTAGTGGGTCTTCTGTGGAGCTTCAGAGGAAATGCTGGTTCAGCACCTTACTGCAGAGAACGCATCTAACAACTGTGGCCTGCTCAACAGCCTGTCTCACAGCACCCTGGCCTTGCAGGGGTTCTGTTGTCTCCTCTGACGAGAAAGCTACTGCAGGAATGCTTGCAGGCAGAAGTGCCAGGGCACAAGCTGTGGAGGGCAGGTAAACAGCAGTCCGGAGGACAGGAAGTGAAAAATGTCCTGTTGTTTCTATGAGATAATCTTCTGCCATTAGTCTAATCTTTGTAATTAGTCATGCTGTGATGGCTGGTGATGGACTGTTTCAAAAATTTCCTCCTGTGATGTGCCTGGAGGGTGTTGGATTTGGGAGTAAAGAACAAGAGCACTGTTATTGTTATCCACTGTAAGCGGAGAGGTCTGAGCAAAGAAGGCAGTTACAGAGCACAGCTTTCAACAGTCGCAATAAAAAGATGTGCATGAGAGAAAGTTAGAAAGGAATAAGCTCATTGTGCCGGATGGGATGTGTCTATTTATACAGAGGCAAGTTAGTCTCTCTTGAGTTAGTTGCCTTAGGGAGGTTTCTACCCTTAGCATACGTTCTGGAGGAAGGGTGTTAGTCTAGTGCTGCTAGGGTACTTACAGATCCAGGAGCAGGTAGATAAAGTTCAGTGATGCAGTTTTTTATGCAGACATAAAGAAATTGCAGTGAGATAAAGGAGGTTTTTTAATTTCATGAGGCTTAGAAATGGGTATGGCCCAAAGGGCCATAGGAAACCCTCTTGATTTTCTAATGTGCAGCAGCATTGAGCTTTGCAGAATAAATGGAGCTAATCATTTCTAGGAGCTGTCCTGATGCATTGCTTGAGAAGCTGAGGGCTGGAGCTTGTTCCCTCAAGTCACTTGTAACTCCTTTTTTCTGCCTTAAAACATTAATAAACAGCTGTGGAACTTCATGGATTTTTGTAAAGCTTTTTGAATTGCTGCAGTGAAAGATTGTCCTCTGTAAAGTGTACAGCATTATTCCTAAGCTCCTGTGCAGTGGAGTATCCTACTTTTGTGTGTGTTGGACCAAGGGATTGAATAGTAATTGTTGAAGCCTTGAATATTTACAATGAGTTGTGGAAGAATGGAAGAATAGATAAACTTTCCATTAATGTCAGTGAGGGTGCAGATATATATTTAGTGAACATAAATGTGTATTTCCTAGCCTTTCGAGAGTGTAAAAAATTCTATTAAAGTAGAACAAAGCAACTGTAACTAACATTAAGGAGCTTCTCTGTAGGAATAAGATGAATATCAGACAATAAGTAACTGCAAAGCCCCTCAGAAAAGCAATGTGATGGGAACACACACACACACACACTTTGCTGTTGGTGTCCTACATTCATTAAAAAGCATCAAATGCTGTGAATGTGCTGTCAGCAACATCTGTTTCCTGAGTTCTCATTAGGAGATGCCAATCTACATTTAGTTATATTATTGTCTCACTTCAGAAACCTCAAATTTCTGCTCCTTTGAAGAGTGTACCGGCAATACTTTTGATTTCAGAGCAGTACTTCATCATTCTGTAGTTTCTCTGCCCCTCCCACTGCCTCATAGACTCAATGCAAAATGTTTCTTGCAAGTTCAACCAGTAAGCTGGTTTCTGTGCAGACTGGGGTTTAGTATGCAGAGGAAGTGCTTCTAAAGAGGATCTCTGATATTTAAAAGGAGCTGCAAAAATGACAGCAAGATGCTCTGTATTTATTATCTCCCAATGATTTCTTAGTTTAGCCAGGAAATAAATACATTCTCATCCTTTTAGTATGTTATAAAAGTTTTATACTAACATAATTCTAATGAAATCAGAAACAATGCAGTGCAGTAAAAGAAGTGTAACACAATGGAAACAAGCATGCTGGTCCTCCTTTCCAACTTGAAGCTAAATTTTTAGTGTGAACATTAAGTTTGGTATTTCTGGTCCATCAATTACAGTAGTTTGTATTTAAAAGTTTTAGCATTAGAGTACCATAAAACCCCTGTGAGCTTTCTTCATATCCTTGGCATTGTAGAGATCTAACGCTGATGTCTGGCTGATGAATAGACACTTCTGCATCATTGTTACATGTATATCATAACTGGTAATGTATCTGTAAGAGTAATTCTAGCAGTAAGCATAAAGTGATATCATCACTCTTCCAGATAGGAGAAGCCAAAGGATGATGTCATGTCTAAGCGCTCCTTTAATCCTCGATGCATCTTTTAACATCCTGATTTGCATGTATTTCTGCAACAGTGTGAAGAATCAATCTAGACTGAAGCTGCATAGGGTTTTTTCCTTTGGCTGTCAATTTTTCAACTTCAGCAGCAGAAATAAATACTTTTCAAGTGAAGCTATGTATTTTTTTAGACAACTCTCTCTATATCTGCATATATAGAGAGAGATTGTACAAGTGTATATTTGCTTTAGCTTTTATAATTTGGCTGTCCTTTTTTCATACCCATGTCTTAGTCATAGAAAAAGCTTAGATGAGGTTATGTCAGACAGGTTTCTTGGATGGAGTGAGTTTTGTTGTAGTTTGTTTGCTTTTTATTAGAACTTTTCTATGCTAATAGTAACCTTAACACAGTTGCATTTCTATTGCTGGAAATGTTTTTGCTGAAAGGATTGTTTGGCTTTTGAAAAAAATTCCTACACACTAATAGAAATCATACCAGCAAAAGACAATGCCATTGCTGTAGGCTATGACTGTGGTAGGATTAGCTGCTTCAGTTGGGCCAAGATGGGTTGTACTTGCATAACAATACCAGCAAACCATTTCTGAAGTAGACTTTGCCTGAGACACATGCTTAGCTTTATGTACTGGAAGTAATTTCACTGATTTCAGAAATTATTTGTAAGGCAGCATCTTGGTCCCTGTATTTCATAGCCTTCAGTGGAGTTAGAAGCCACCCACAGGGTTGAAAGCATTTTCAAGCTCTGGACTAGAGTTGATACCTGGGGCTACAGCAAAGGTAGAAATAGATCTTTTGGTATGAAAAAAGGTGTGAGAGGGATTTGAGGGTAAAGTGGAAAACTTGGCAGTGATATTTAACTACTTATGAAAGAGAGAAGGGAATGAGCAGAGGCTTGCATAAAAAGTAGTAACATTGCTAAAGGGATGGTCTAGGAAAACAGCCTTTAAAGCAATGTTTTTGGTAAATAACTGTGTAACAAGATTTCATTTGTCAAGAGAGTTTTATCTCTGCAGATGAGAGGATGCTATGAATGGCCTATTAGCAATACTATGTGGAAACCTTCTGCCAGGCTGAGGTATAGCTTAGATACAAGATACAGAATGACGATTGAGCTCCAAGATGAAGATGGTATTTATGTTATGGGCTGGTGCAACAGGAAGATGTTACTGTTCACAAGTCATGATGAAAGAAGATAGTGTACTGGAGAGTTCTGGGAAGAAAATTACTATGTCTCTTTTAGCCATGATGAGTTTGTGGTATTTGCTGAGCACACACATAAAAATGTAAAAGATCAAGATGAGGTTCCCGCTTGAACAGAAAGTGTGTCATTTTGTAAGTAACCTGAATTTGTAATTGCAAATGAGATGAAATGTGATGGGAAAGAGAAGGAACAAAAAGGGCAGGGGCCAATGAAAGTACAGAAGAGAACTGAAAGATATGCATCATGAGGAGAGTTCAGTAGAGTACACACTGAGGGAATGTGCAGAGAACTAGAAGGATTCAGGTAATGGTATCTCCTAAACCATGGAAAGAAACAGCACAATAGCAGAATCATGGCCAAAGCTGCTAAAAGGCCTATCTAAGAAGCTGTGAAGTTTTAAAGTTAGAAGTAATTCCCATTGACTGTAGGAGCATAAACAAGATGTTTCTAGACTGGATTTGTTTGGAAGGAATGCTGACTAATTATTGCAGTTATCTCAGAGTGGCTTATGTGCTTTGACATGGATTTTTTAAGGTGGAAGGGACTAAAGCATATTTGAAGTTTGTGTTATGAAGGGAAGAGCTAGGAGGAGAGAAGGTTGATTGCAGGGGAGGCCCAATAACAGAAAGAGATCGTCCTCAGAAACAGAGTTGGTTAGAGGAGACAACCCTTCTCATGTGATTGTCAAAGAGTGATCCTTTGAACAAGAAAAGTAACTTGAACTGTAAATGACACAGTCACATTGGATTAGTCGTGTAACCCTACAGTCTACAACGTACATTTCATGAGATTCTGGCAGTGTAAGTTTGTCTGCTTTTCATGATATATTTGACTGAATGTATGTCTAACTCTGGGTGCATGAGAGACATTTATTCTGACCTTTGGAAGGCATGATGGACAAGCATGTGAGATTCTGAAGGCTAAAGCAGGATGAGGACAGTATCTTCCTGATGTCATGCGTCAAATATTGTATGGGATAGGCTGAGCTGCTGCAAATGCCACATGAATCCCTTAACTATCCAGGAATATTCCATGTCTTTTTGGTATCTTAGGCATGCATTTGTGCCTTAGCTGAAAATGCTAGTCCTGTGCCTCAGGAGACACATGCATTGGTTCTTCTCAGCCAGTTTTGCACTCCTCTGTACAGTATCGCTGGTACAAGATAGTTTGCTTATTTTGCTGCTGTTCTCCTTTTTAAATTATGTTTTGCAGAGATTTAACCAACATTTTCATCACCTCTAAATCTAGTCAGCTTGCTGGGTTCAGCTGGGCCAACTGAGGCATTGCATTAATACTGATCCAAATAGGGACTTGTTGAATTGTGCCATGAGAGTAGTTTCAGCTAATTAGCACCTGTGTTTCTATTCCATTTTATTTTTTCCAAGTGAATGTAGTAATGGACTGTCCCAGAAGTTGCTGGAAGACAAGTAGATAGTGAGTGTTTCCTGTCCATAATCAGGACTGTGAAAATTCAGTGACTCCGTTGGCTTTTGCTAAGCATGCTCAGCGCCTGTTAGTATTAATGGGACTCACACATGTGCTCTGAGTGCAATGTACCCTATAGCCTCCGGGTAATAGAAACCCTTATCTTGCATTTCCATATTGCTGTATGGAACAAAAGCCATTGTAAAAACAAATCCACCCCATCCCTCCGTGGATATTTTGTCTCCCTTGTCCCTTCCTGAGAGCTAATTTGCAGTGAGACAACCCCAGACTGACAAAAGAATGCTTTGTTACTTTTTGCTAGCTTAAAGAGAGACAATGGGAGTCATCTTGACAGGCTGCCATCGCTGTCCAGACCTCTTGTAAGCAATGTCTTCTCCAGCTGCAGTTTGTGAGGTGAAAATCACCTCTCCTGAAAATGTCGTACAATTTCTGTAGGATGAAATCACAGTCTGCAGGTTAGACTGTGGCTTCTGATTTATGAAGGCATTACTGTATCTAGGTGGCTTCAGACAACTCCAAATTCTAAAACTGTGATAAATATTGGTATCAGCAAGGAAGACAGCCTGAATGCACCTCTGCCCTACACTGCTGTGTGCTGACCTCCCAGCTGTGTCACTGTGGCTGTAAATGAGGCTGCACCATGAAACCAGAACATTGAAAGAATGGGCAGTTGAAAACATGGCAGAAAGGGGAAAAGGTCTTTTGATCTTTAAGTGTCCCAGATTATCACATGACCTCACAGATATCTATAGTGCTTAACTAAGGTATTAAGTTGTGGCATAGGGAAGTTAATTAAGGAGTAGGGACGTAGGACAGACTCATAGAGCCCTTAGACAATAGCAGAACAACTAACAGATGAATTTTCTATAGTGATTTTGAATTTCTTCAGGGGGTTTCTGCGAGCATCCTGAGCCTAATTCAGGAGTCAGTCTATTGCAAGTACTGAAGCATGAATTAAAAACCCTAGTCCCTGCACCTCTGTTGTACTGAGGCTTGAAACCCAAACTCTTTTTGTAAGGTGTTACAGTTACTGTTACACTGTAAGGAGTAAGAGTAAATGCCATCTGTAAAAAAAAAAACCCAAATGCTCCACCCCAGAATCCCCTATGACAAAAATTTGTTACTTTGTGGGTGAGGCGACAGAAGATGCCAATGTCTGTATAAATACTCGGAATTGCTTTGGAGAAAGTCTCTTCTCACATAGGGAAATCAGTCCCCCAGTAATGACACATTTGATGTGGTTGTGACTCCTCTTTATTCTTCATACTCACATTCTCTTGGGGCTGAAATGTACCAGTTGCTCGCTCTTTTAGTGTCAAGGTTTGCATCACACTGCAGATTTTCAGAATGAGGTGAAAGATGAGGAGCAGAGGAAATGTTTTCCTTGTAGATGGCAAATCAATCTTCTTTGTAACTGTGTTGACCTCACTCTTATTTATATATATATGACCAACCATTTTCAAAATAAATGGTACAAAAGAGATAAGGAGAGAAAGAGCAAAGGGAGGGAGCAACTTCTGTCTCTTCCATCACTGAGAAAGGAGAAGAGAAAAACAAGAGAGAAGGAGGATATGGCTGTAGTTGTTTTTCCCCCTCTCATTGCTCCGTTGTGTAGCAAATAACCTGAAGGACTGTTTGTACTTCCCCCACTAACTAAGCTAAGGAGGTGATGATAGCTGACAGGAACAGCCAATCATGACCACAGCTATTTATCTTCTTCCCCTTGCAGGGAGTGGAATGGTTCATTAGCTGGGCAGGGTTCTGCAGATGCTGTCTGGAGGGGCAGGCATGTGGCAACTACCCATGTCAGCCATTGTATTCTTGCATCTCTACAGGCATGGGGGTATCTTACTGCTTTTCAAATGTTCCTCTCATCAGACACATATGGCATGCTTCCTGTTTAAGAAGTACATGATCTCTAATCCATATTACAGAACCATGCACCTCCTCCATCATATATCCTTGGAGAATGTACCTTGGAAGAAAGCTCCAGAGTTTCCTTCTATGGAAGTTTCATGCAAGTTTGGTAAAGGTCTTAATGTCTGCACTGATAATTCTTAAGATTAGAGCCATCCATTCATGACAGTGATTTTAGCAGGTGAGAAAGATGAGCATCACTAGAAGTCCACAAAAGCAGCTCCAAAATACATCAATTATTCTTTGTGGGTGGTGAAATTAGCCTCCAGAGAACTACGTGCCCAGGGTAATTTCTGGTACCTAAGCTATCTTAGCCTGTTCCTAGAGTATTAAGAAAAAGAAATAGGATTATCCCCAGTTCACAGATTGGATTGGAGGCAGAGTGTCAGTTACATGATTACCCAAAGTTAGAAAACTGGCTTGTGTCAGAGCCAGGGTTTGAATCATAATCATCTGAATCTCAAGACTGGTGCTTTAGCCTCCAAAGCAGACTGTTATTCTGGAGAAGAAAAGGCTGTAGTCAGTCACGGATGCAGCTTTGGGGAAGTGACTGGGCAGAAAACTGAGTGTTAGCCAAATGTTTTCCATTTTTGTGTTTATATGAGGGAAGCTATGTGTGCTCTGATTTGGTAAAAATTAAATTTCATCTCTTAATTAGAAGTTGTTGTTATCTAAAAACTTTGCAGAACTCCCACATTTCTCCTGACAGCTTGGGCTGTGTGCACAGACAAGCTAGGATGGCTTTAAATGTCAAAATATACTTTTCATTCTTGTGTGTTTATATATATCAATGCATTATCAAATAAAATAAAACCCTACAGTGTGACAGATTATGTTTCTTTAATTGTCATCAGTCTTTACATGAATTTATGGCTGTCAAGAGAAATTTGCACTTCTAGAAACATTGGAAGCCTTTAATTATCTATGGTACAAGGAAAGCCAGGCCTTGCTCTGCATACCTCTTGCTGGAACATTGCTGGAGGTGGCTGAGCTAATTTGAATGCATTTGGTTTTGAATGCTTTATCTCATTTTGCTAATTACATACCAGGCTGGATTTCATATAGAACTATGGCCATTTTCCTCAGCTTTATTAGTGACTTTTATTATTTGTGGGAATAAAGAAGCGGGAAGCTTGTCTCCTGAGAAGGCTGGTTCTACGTGTTTCCCTGATGGGTGGCTCCTGCTGCTGTGATATTTGTAGAACAAGAAGGCTGTGTGCCCTGGCGAGTTAGAGAAGGTTTGTGTTCCCTTTTTAGAGGTGGATGTGAGATAACAATAGGTTATAGCTGTGTGTCTGGTAGCTAAATTGAGCTTAACCTAGACAACCTAGACCAACTTAGCAGAAGTTGAGGGCGCAGTGGATGTCACCCCCAGGTCCTTTCCCTCCAGGCAGCTTTCCAGCCACTCTCCCCAAGGCCTGTAGCATTGCCTGCGATTGTTGTGACCCACGTGCAGGACCCAGCACTTGCCTTTTTGACCCTCATACAGTTGGCCTGGGCCCATCACCCCAGCCTGTCCAGGTCCCTCTGTAGAGTCTTCCTGTCCTCAAGCAGATCTACGCACCTGTCCAGCCTGTTGTCACCTGCAAACTGACTGAGGGTGCATTCGATCCCCTCGTTCAGTCTGTTGATGAAAATGTTGCACAGAACAGGCCCCAACACTGCGCCTTGGGGAACACCACTGGCCACTGACTGACTGCCAACTTCATTTAACTCCCTTTCCACTCCTCTTTGGGCCCAGCCATCCAGTCAAGTTTTTACCCAGCAAAGCATACACCCATCCAAGCCATGGGCAGTCAGTTTCTGCAGGGGACTGTTGTGAGAAATGGTGTCAAACGCTTTACTGAAGTCCAGGTAAACAACATCCACAGCCTTTCCCTCATCTCCTAAGTGGGTCAGATGACACAGTTTGTTTGAAGATGGTACTTTTTTACCACTGAAAGTGACTTCTTGAAGTAAAAGCAAGAGTGCAAGCTTCATATGGGCTCAGGAACGCTTCTGTGAAAGGAAATGACATTCAAGCTTGCTTTCTCACCTCACAGACCTTCAGGTTCCCTGACAGACCCAGGCTTCCCTGAGGGAGGGTAGCCAGATGACTGAACATGAGCCAGCGGTGAGCCCAGGTGGCCAAGAAGGCCAATGGCATCCTGGCTTGGATCAGAAATAGTGTGTCCATAAGGACTAGGGCAGTGACCATCCCCTTGTACCCAGCACTGGTGATGCTGCTCCTCAAGTGCTGTGTCCAGTTCTGGGCTTCTCACTACAAGAAAGACACTGAGGTTCTGGAGTGTGTCCAGAGGTGAGCAACAGAGCTGGCAAGGATTGTGGAGCACAAGTCTGCTGAGGAGTGGCTGGAGAAAAGGAGGCAAAGGGAAGACTTTCTTGCTCTCTGCAACCTCCCTGACAGGAGGCTGTAGTGAGGTGGAGGTCAGACTCTGCTCCTAAGTTACAAGCAATAGGACAAGAGGAAATGGACTCAAGTTGTGCCAAGGGAGGTTTAGATTGGACATTAGGAAAAAAAATATTTACTGAAAGGATTGACAAGCACTGGCACAGGCTTTCCAGGGCCATAGTGGAGTCCTCATCCCTGGAGGGATTAAAAAGCCATGTAGCTGTCGCACTGAGGGACGTGGTTTAGTGATGATTGTGGCAGTGCTGGATTAATGGTTTTACTACAATTATTCTCAACACCACAGGAAATACAGTGTTTGACACATAAATTCCAACTGGAGACTGGTTCCAAATGGCCATAACTTTTAAGTACTTTTCACATCAGCGTAGATATTCAGGTGAACCAAACTTAAACACATATTGAGACCTGTCTGAAATTGTCTTACATGCTATAGTTTTTTACAGAGGTTCGCATAGAACATATAACAAATCATGAGCAAGCAGAAATGGATACTTTCCTTTCCATTTCAATCTGTCTCAATTTTGATATTTTCTTTTCCTCATTGTTGTATCCTTGCGGTAATGCATAGTTAGCAAAACGCTCTCTACTGTGATATGCCAGGATGATAGAAAAGCATCTCCTCAAACATTTACAAAGGCAGCCCAGCGTCTGAAAATCGATGGTTAAGAGCTGCAGGTTATATGAAATCTTGTTTTACCAAAGCATGCCTGTGTTTACTAGATGTCTGTGAATATTTCAGATTAGTTTTTAGGAAAAGCTTGGGTTTTCAAGAATTATGGTTTAAAAAGAGAAAACAGTAGTACAGATCAGCTGTTGCCAGTTCTGAGAATGCAGTGGAATAACCATAGTCATATGACTCATCTCTGACTACAGAATGAAGAGTGTAATTTGAGGCTTAGTACGTTACCGTGGAGGATCTTTGCAAGTTAGGAATCTCAAGACTGGTTGTATTATTAGGCTTTTTAGATTGTATTATATGTGTGTTAGGCAGGCTAAAGAGATATATGCACATCAGCTACGGATGCATTGTTACAAGGTGCTTCTAGGAGCTTCTGACAGGAATAGGGGAATAAATAGAGGCAAATTGAAACAAAGATGACTCATCTGATGCCTTAAACACAAATGTCACCAACAATTTTGAGCTAGGCAGAAATCAACATCTGCTGTTCCAGTTAGCTTTCCTTCCCTTAAAAATATTTAATTTTGAGTTTTTGAGCTGCTGAAGCATCCTTTTGTGTGCTGCATAGGTCTGAAGTCATATGTTGTCAGTTAAGGGTCCCCAGCAAGGATACTGGAGTCTCAACCTTGACACTAATTTTTGTGTTGTGATTAGCAAAACTTAGATTCTGGAAAGCTTAAAACTGTTTGGCTGGCTTGTCAGCTGGATCTCTGGGTTGAGAAATGGCAGCTGCAGGTAGAAAATTAGAGTCAGACAGCAACAAGGGCTCCAGCAGCACCTTGAGTTCCACTTAAGTGACTCGTCTTTTTTTTTTGCAGCAGGTAAATCATATGACTGAGGGATTGGTGTGTTTTTTGCCTTTTGGTTTCCCCAGATTGATTTGCTGGTCTAGATACTCTATTGCCTTGAAAGGAGAATCTGTGAATTAAATGCCACAGGTAGAATTGCCTTTTCCTCATGCTGCCCTTCTGGATGCAGGTGGGTGCCCTCCGTACTCACAACAGCAGCCAGACAAACTAGTAGGTCACAACACCTCTTCTGCCTAAAATGAAAAAGGAGAGACTGGTTCTGATGAAAATGCAGCCAGAGCCTCTAATACTGTAGTATTAATAGAGCTACTGGCCCTGACAAAAATAGCTGTTAAACGGGGAGCAGAAAGCTTTCCATGTTTGCTGAAGTTGTAATGAAAATGGTGGAGCTGTCATAAATATGATGTTCTGAGCTAAAATGATTATGGCTTAACAATTTTCCAATGCATTGCCCTGGGTTATTTCCAGCGCATTCAGATCTTTGTGTTGTAAAGGTTTAATAGAAAATCTTGACAGTGGGTCTTTATCTGTGCCAGAGGAAAATGTAGGCAGTGTTTATGAAATCCACTCACATTCTTTACTTACCACCTCAACTTTGCTCCTGTGCTCATTTGCTGTCATCTTTATATCTGTCTGACTCTCTTAAGAACCACTTGATCCAGTGAATGGCTGTGGATTGCTAAAGTCTCTTACTCTAGTGATGCAAACTATGTAAGCCGAGCAATCCTCATAGCCTTTAAATACACAAGCTCACTACTTGGCAGGGCTAAATCTGTGGCCTTCTGCAGAAGTGACTGGAGCTGCACCAATCTACAATACTTGAAGGCTGAGCACAATGGTGCATCTTTGATGCAAATTATTCCTTTTTGGAAAAGTAGTGTTTACAATGAGTCAAGCATTCATGGGTTAATGCTGAACTGTGAAGCAAGGCCAGAAGTTACACTTGACAGAGCTTTGTTAGATGCCAAGGAACTCAGGGAAAATTTAAATACCAGCTTCTGAGATAATGATAGAACAATAGTAGTTGAGAAAATTCTCAGAAGTATTTTATTCCAAATGGCAAAATGACTGATGCTGTTCATTTATGATCCACACAGCAGGAAAGTGCATTTGCCTCCATGTAGCTCTGATTTCAGTTTGTAGCAGAAACTTGGCTCAGAAGCAGAAACTTTAACATTAGATGGTTCCAATTAATTGCCAATTGTGTTTCTTACTTCACCAGAACAGTGGCTGAACATTCCTTATGATGTTTTCTCTGACCCCTAATGGGCTTTGTAAGAGGACAGACAAACATGCATGTTTGGAAGTTCTGCTACTGACCTGGAAGAGTATTACTTTTCATTTTTAAGTATTTGAAAGTAAAAGGAGAAGAATAATTAATTTGTCCTGAGGCCAAGAACTGGACAGAACTCGAAGTGGCATTATGATATTCGTAAACTGTAGAGATCTGGGGATCTAATTAATATTTACAAATATCTAAATGGTGGGTGGCAGGAGGTTGGGACATTTTTCTACTGTATCTAGCAACAGGACAAGGAGTAATGGGATGAAGCTGGAACACGAAAAGTTCCATTTAAAAGTTCCATTTAAAGATAAGAAAAAAACTATTTCACTGTTCAGTTGAGAGAGCCCTGGCACAGGCTGCCCAGGGAGGGTGTGGAGTATCCTTCCTTGGAGGTCTTTGAGACCCTCCTGGACACGTTCCTATGCAACCTGATCTAGGTGAACCTGATTCTGCAGGGGTGTTGGATGATCTCTAAAGGTCCCTTAAAATCCCTACGATTCCATGATTCTTCAGAGCAGTTGCTGAGTATGCAGGACACCTCAGAAATAGTGGACTGCTATTGCTCCATAGAGGCTACTTGTTTATCTCATGCTAAAGAGAGTAATTTGGTCCTGAGAAGCATATCTATTTGCAGTTAGTCAATGTGCTGGGAAGTATCCTGGTTTTTATCTTTGGATGTTTCAATTGGGGAAAAACTGCATTGTAGCCTTGTCTAACCTTACCAGACAGCAATGGATTCTCACTCTGATTTTCACCCCTCACTTTATGCAGTTGGGTATAAGCTGGGGCTGTTCAGTTGCTTAGTTAAGTATGTACTGAAGACTGAAGTGTGTTTCTGTGTAGATTACTTTTAAGGAGAAATCATAATAAGTCATAATAAAGTATTTTCTGCACTCCTGTGGAAATTATGTATTTTTTTACAGAGAAGGTATTATGTCTGCACAAGCTAAAGATGTGTGTTTTATTGGCTGTTAGTCAGTGGATTTTCCAAAGCTCCTAAGTAATCTAGGTACATAATGCCTTTAGAAAAACCCCATGTTACTAATAGTGCTTACTACTAACACTCTTACTAATTGTGTTTTGGCAGCTTTGGTAGTCTAAAGACATATGTGAGGGAAGATTTACAGGCAGGGGTGCTATGTTTTAGTACATCAGGTTATACACCTATAGAGAACAGACAACACATGGAAACACTAAACTTCAGGAAAAAAAAAAACCGAGTGGAGAGTAATTGTGATATGAACACTTACAGGAATTATCTCCTAAGAATGTTTTGATGCAGGTGGTGAACATTTGGAAGACAAGAGCGTTAAACTAACAAGTGCCATAACCTTTAGGTACTCTTTCCAATGTCTACCTCCCATTAGCTGCTCTTTTTCAGGAACATGGTGTCTCCAGGTAGCAGCTGCCCATCTGATCCCCTAAACTGACTGCTATGGGATCTGTCTTGAATCCCACCTCTGGCTGATCAGACTTTTGCAGAGTCTTGCTCAATGTTGGATATCTCTATGAGATTTCTTTCTTGGGTCATAAGTGGTACATTGTGTGCTGCTGAGGAGCTGATGGGATCCAGCCTATCCCCTTGGAGAAATACCCTTTCCAGATTTGATCCATTAGATAAAAGATGTCCCTCTGTGATTAACCAAGGCTGATCTGTCTTTTTTGATCCCAGCTTCAGTTAGTGATATTTATGTCTACACTGTACGTGAAAAGCTTTCCCAGATAAGAGCATCTTGCACCACCTACTATCCTGGTACCCTTTGGTCAAAACAGAGGGCTTTAGCTGTCCTATTTCAGATGCATATTTGATAAGCCACAAAAAAAGGCGGCTGCTTGGAGCTAACTCAGTAAGAGCTACTCTGAGAAATACTGAGCTAGCTGCATGCTGTTGTGCTTACTGTGCATGCCTGATAGGGTTAGGACTCCCAGGTGTGTGGCAGTCTTGGGTAAATCTGAAATAACCTAGTGGATTTACCTGGGGAAAAAATGAAGTGTGGAAATGCTACACTGAATCAATGGCTGATACAAATACAAAAATAGGTGTTGTTTTTTTAGTCTTCCTCCCTGGAAGGCCTGGAAGTACTGAAAAATATTTTTGTGTAGCCACTGCTACCTATAAAAGGAGACTTTATGGTAAGGAAGATTCTTTCTACAAATTATACAAGCTAAATAGCATTTTTTGCATGTGCTGTTCAAAACAGAATTACTTGAGGAAGAAGAGTATTTTTGTTTGTTTGTTTTCTGTTGAATACTGCATATGTGATTCCATTTAGAAAAGTTAAACTGCTGAATGTTTATGTTACTGTCTTGTTATGATTGTATTTGGTTCTCCATTTCCTCCCAATTTGTATTCTAAGGAGTTGGACTAAGGAGCAGCTAGATGAACAAGATTATGATTTTTTTTTTCAGTAGATGTTATGACATTCCTTATTTGTGTATGTATTTTATAGAGCTTGCTGACATTTTAGCTCTTGATGTAGAAGAGGGAAATAAAGAGTGGGGATAAGGGGAGAATTGTTGGGCAGAGAGGAACCTCATGAGGTTCAACAAGGACAAGTGCAGAGTCCTGCATCTGGGAAGGAACAACTCCATGCACCAGTACAGGCTGGGGATTGACCTGCTCGAGAGCAGCTCTGCAGAGAGAGGCCTGGGAGTCCTGATTGATAGTAAACTAACCATAAGCCAGTAATGTGCCCTTATGGACATGAAGGCCAATGGCATCCTGGGTGCATCAAGAAGAGTATGTCCAGCAGGTCGAGGGAGGTTCTGCTCCCCCTCTGCCCCGGTGAGGCTTCATCTGGAGTAGTGTCCAGTTCTGGCTCCCCAGACAGACAGGGAACCGTTGGAGAGGGTGCAGCGGAGGGCTACCAAGTTTATGAGGGTCTGGAACATCTTTCTTATGAGGAAAGACTGAGACCTGGGGCTGGGGAAGAGAAGACTGAGAGAGGAATCTCATAAATGTCAAGAGACTGGGATAGCACTTTTTTTCTGTTGTTTCCAGTGACAGGACAAGGGGTAACAGACATGAGCTGAAACACAAAAAGTTCCACTTAAACATATTGAAAAATTTCTTTACGGTGAGGATGGGGGAGGCCTGGCATAGGATGCCCAGAGAGGGTGTGGAGTCTCCTTCTTTGGAGGATTCCAAACCTGACTGGACATGTTCCTGTGCAACCTGATCGAAGTGGACCTGCTTTAGCAGGGGGTTGAACTAGATGATCTCTAGAGGTCTCTTCCAACCCCTACCATTCTATGATTCTATGAAATGAAGAAGGAAGACCCAAGCTGTGATCTAAGAAAGAATTTAGGGAAAGTATCTAAAAAAATTTCTGAAAGAAATCCCTGATTTCATTATCTAACAAGTAACAGAAAACAACAAAAGAAGCCTAAAGTAAAGGTACACACATGGGAGGGGGGCTTCAAGTACTGAATTTAAAATGTTGGCACTTTCTGGTGTTGATTTGACATTTTATTGTTGCAGGGAATTTGGTGTTTCTGTTGGGAGTAGCATTAAGCTTTCCTGCCAACACACACAACAGCACTGCACACATGCACTCAGATTTCACCCACAGCCATTTTTTTCATACACAGAAATGAGTACTTTTAATTTACAGATGCATTCAGTTTCAATAGTTGCACCTCTTTTTGGCAATACTTTCAGATAATTTCTGTATTAAATATCTGTGTGGCAAGGTCTTGAGTTCCTGACTTAAGACAGTTCTGACTTAAAACAATATTAGCATGGTATCTTTTTCCACCAGTACCTCAGGGCAAGTGCTTTAGGAAATGGTAAAGAAGTAAGACTCACAGTGATAATTTGTGAGTGTCCTGACTGTACTCTGAAGCCATTGAGCAGGATGGGTGCATCAGCGCAAGCCCTAAGCAGAGGCTGAGATGATGCTTCCAGTTTTCATTTTTGAAACGGGAGTCAGCACAAATGTCATAACTTCAGATTTCCCTTGTTTGCAGTCTGGATTTTCATCAGTGTGGGTGGATCAGTTCTTAGTCTCTGCCAAGGCTAGGTTGATTCTGTAAACATCTCACCCCTGTGAAGTGGATAAGACTTCTTACAGCCCTGGGCATAGCATTGCAAGGATATAAAACCAAATGAAACCTGCAGTTAGCAACTGTCCTATGCTGTGATCACAAACCTGGCTCTTGGTAGCTTAACAGGTATTTGTCTCTCATGCACATGCATATTGGATGGACAGTGCTAATAACTATTTATGCTCACTAGCACCTGAGGCTGCTGAAGAAGAGGAAAGAAATCCTTGTTTGTGTTGGTTTCTGTCTACATGCAAATGTGAAAGGTGTATCAGACAATTAGCTTGAGATCTAAGCTCATTTTAGGAATCTCTTCCCTTCCCCTCCTTCCTGTGCAGTCTCCTCAGAGCAGTGCTAGGAAGTGGCAGGAATTATATCAGCTGTCATTCCCCTCACTTGTTTAAGCAGGATCCACAGCCTAGCAGATACCTCTTGAAGTGTTACAGAAAGAGCTGGAGAGGCCTCTGGTTTCTGCATTATAACTGGTATTTATAACAATTTGATATTCTCCCTGAAAACAGAAACTATAAAATCGATGAATTGGTTTCAGATCCTTTTTTTTTGTTGGTCTTCAGTTGCGTGAACTGTTGAAAAGACTGGTTTTGTTATGGTGCTTCTCCTGTAAGCATGTAGGAATCTATATGACAAAGTGATTTGGGATTTCTTCGTTATGCCTGAAAATGTCTTTGAAGTTGCTTTACATGTTACTAATTCTCAAATGTGAGATGAGAGACATTGATTTTCTGGGAGAACAAAAACTTGAAAATTGCTTGGAATTTGACACCCTAAATTTCTATTTAAGTTTGCTTCCTTGCCTTCCTCCTGTCTTATATATTAAAGCCTCTTTTGTCATATGTTACTTTTAGTGATTTCTTCCTCTGATATCTAAAAACTGTTTCTGTGCTTTATGTATGATTTTGTTTGGATTTTTTTTTTTTCCTTTTTGGCCATTGATCCTAAGCCACTTCCATGTGGCATAAAATTAAAGACAGAGGGGAACAAATGGACTTTTAAAAGCAAAAGTGTAAAGAAATATTTTAAACTCTTCATTTCGAAACATATCAGCAAATGTTGAGACCATTACAGATGGCATCATACTGGTACTCTGAGTTTTAGACGCTCCTCTGACCCTTATCCCTCAACATCCTTATATAAATCAGTGAGTTCAGCTGGGAGAATGATAAATAATTTCCTAGCTGATTTTGGTAGTCACTAAGGAAGCCTGGTTAAAAATTCATGGAGACTATCTTGGCTCTTTGCCTTCTGATTTTAAAAAACTTGCTTGCTGAATAAGGTATCAGAGAGGCTCAGGTTTTATTAGTGGTGGAGGTTTTTCCCCCTTTGAATTCTACTTGATAGTATGCAAGAAGAACCTGAAATACTCTGCTGGAAAGGAATAAGGATTATACCAATCTTTTGCATCTTCTCTTATTTGTGAAAGCCAATAATTTCAGGTGCTGTCAGTTCTTGAACTGGTGGGAAACACGTACTTCATAATTCTTAGGTGAAAAGTGGTAGAAACTGTGAAGCTACTTGCGTAGGGTTTTTGTTAGCTAGGCATACTTTCTATTGGCTTTTTGTAGCTGATGTGCTTTCTGATGTCTCACTGCAAATGAAAGGGACTTCTGGAGAGTCAGCTCATTGCAGAAATAGCAGAAGGCTGTTCACTGAGAATAATCTCTCATAGATACACAAATTCACAGCAGCAGCATTTCTTCTGCTTTATTTCCCACAGTACTAGGCTAAAGTGGCTCAGCCTTCCGGACATTACAAGTTTGTGTTGCTCCTTTATTTGTTTAACACCTTGTTTGAGCTTTAGGTCATTTACATCAGATCTGGCTCACTTAAGTTATGTTTAATATTCTTCTACACACTCTAACTGTAGCTTTTGCATTCCCCAAGTGATCTTCATTTCTGTTTTCCTCATGCCCCCACTATATGTTCTTAACAGACTCTCTGTGAGTATAAAACAACAAAGGATAGATTCCCAGTACATGGTCCTGCTTAAAAGGGCCGGATCCTTCAGAGCTACAGAATCAGTCTGCATGGTGCTAGAGGAACTTAGTAGTGAGCGAGCTGAGAAATATTCCTGTAATTATTCCATTGCTTTTTTTCATAAATGAGTATCTCCAGAATGCCAATTGCCAGACCTTTGGGTATATCTGGTCAAGAATTTGTTTTTAAGGTTACTCTGGGGATCTGTGTATACTATAAGTACCATTGCAGCTGCTCTTTGAAGGGACATTATAGGGGTTGCTGCCCCTAAAACTCACTGGGAAGCTTGGTTCGTTATGGCATCTGCTGCTTAACTGTGATCATCACTGTCTTGTTCTGAGCTTGGCAGTCTCATCCTTTGCACACTATTGTTTTCATTGTTCTGAAAACTCTACATCTCAGGGATCACTTTTTAATATAAGATGTGGTACTGTTCGGCTTTTGATACTTACTTAAGCCTCTACGTGCTTCAACAGGGTGAGAACTAATAATTGACTGTTGTTGGTAGTTCTGTATCATGCCTCTTGTTTCTCAAACACATATTTCTGAGAAATACCTACAGTTACTTTTCATGGTCTAAAGCAATGTAAGAACAAGTTAAGTCAGTGAGTCCACTGGTTCTAAGGTATTTGGACCGCTTATGTATGTCCAGCTATGCACTTGCTTTTGTGGCTCGTTCTCTGCCAAAGTGCTTGTATACTGTGTTGATTATAGTTGTTATGCAAAGCTCCAATTAGTTCTTTCTTTATTTTTCTTTATTTTTCCACAGTAAGATGAGATTGCATTTTTAGTTTCTGAAGTACACTCGTACAATCTTTGTAGACAGCCCATTTGTAGAAGTTTCTAAAGTAACCTTGAAACGTTAGTTCTGTTGCCTAGCTTTGACTCGTTGCTCCTTATTTATTAAAGACAATTCCATTATTTCTGGAATAATGTAAAAAGTCCTTCTTGTCTGTTTTGTGAATTTTTGGGGGGTTGACCTGGCCTGTGGTTTTCCTTAAAAAGTGTAGAGATTTTGTTTGACATGTAGTAATTTTTATTTGTGCCTGCAGTCTGACAGTCAGCTGAAGATGTTGTCACATATTTGTTAAATGCAGGCTGGGGTTGGTGGTGTGCAAGAAAGACCATATAGACAGTCATTGCTCTGAGCTAATCTTATCTCCTGGAGCAAAGCATTTCTGAGGAATTTCTAATTTTGACAACTAGGATCAAATGTCTGACTTCTGAGGGCTGACAATAATGCCAGGGGCTGAGCTGCTTTGTCCTGTTGATAGCAACTGTGCAGTTTAAAAACCACATTAAATGCCAGGGAACCATGCATCTTAGCTGGGCAGGTTCAGGGAGGGTATGTGTTTAGGGTAAGGCATTAGCTTTAGAAGTCTTTATGGGGTAGAAATGCTGCGGCTGCTGAGGGGTAAAAATAGTTCTGAGTTTTCAATGGCTGCATTCCATGACTGGAGCCTGAAATCATGAATCAGGGCTCAGCTCTCAGCCTGTGCAAGACCAACTGTGAGAGCTCCTCAGACACGCAGGAGGGGAGCAGCTAGCTGAGATGAGTCTGAGCCCAGCACCACTGATTCTCTGGGAGGGACCTGTCTTGCTTGTGCACTCTCAGCAAGGTATTGTACATTAATATTCTGATTTCCAGTAGGAGTGTAGTTACTTGAGTATGAACAGTTAAAACTCTGCAAAATTTCCCACTAAACCAAAGATGTAACTTTGGCTTGGAAACTTTTTAAAAGTGTTCTGTGTGAAGTCAGCTTCACAAAGACATGTAGCATCCCATCTTAGAAGCTTCCTGTGATTATGTATTCTAATTGGAAGGATGTGCTGCTCATTCCCACCTGGAAACAGTTTTGTCAGTGTTTGTCCTTAATTTTTGAATGATTGTTTTTTGCCATAAATTTTCTAGCCTGGAATTTCCTGGTATTTTAGAGACATTATTAGTTAGTAGACTTTCAAATTGTGTTTTTTTAGAAGTGCTACCTAAAATATGGATGCTTAAACATATCTCTAAAGCTTCAAACTCTGTCAGTGTTGCAGCATGAGATCTTTACAGGTTTAAACCCTGTTTTGACAGAGTTCAGATGATTTTTCTCAATAGTTTAAAACATGATACAATTTCATGAAAGACTGAATTTTGTACTTGGAGTCAGGACTTTTTGTTGGAAGTGTTGCTAGTATGCTACCAAAGTTTTTGTGACTGACATTACCTTTGAAAGTGATAAACAAAAACCTTTTTGTTTGGCTTGGCTTTTATTTGGTTTTGTTTTTTTTTTTTACCCCTGAGACATTTGAGATATATATCACCCAGGCCATTGCCAGTAAGACCTCGAGAAATTGATTTTGCTGTGCTTTTTGGCATACCCTGTGAGTTGAGTAACTGGATGATCCTCCTTCCAGAGTGAGTTGCCGGCTTTTGTGTTGCTAGCAGCACCCATGCCAGCTGTGTGTGCAGATTGTCAGCTGCAGAGGGCAAAACTGCAAATCGCCACGTGGCAACCTCATGCCAGGGACAGTGTTTAGACACCTTCATCTGTTTTCTTTCTAGGCCCTGGGAAATCCTCTGTGTATCTACTTGTGCTCTGTGCTACTCCTGCATGCCTGGCACAGCTGCCTTTTGCTTTGCTGGCACTTCACGCATGGCAGGGCCACCTACAGCAATGCTGTCCCCAGACTGCTGATGGACATGGGTTAGGAGAGCTCAATAGTGTAGCTGGGTGCTGGCCACCACTGGTCTTGCTGTAGCAAACCAACTGCCAGAGCTATTTGCACCTCATTTTTTAACCCCTTCAAAGTGGCACAGCTGACTTCCCTGAACATTGCTGATATTTAGAGCAGAAGATACTGTTTTCTTGTGCAGCTCCCGAATTGTGAGGCTGATCCATAACAGATAACCAAAGTGAATCTGGGAAACATCACGTGGGAAACCAGCTTTGTAAAGTGAGAAGCATAGTGCTTGAAGAAGAGGAGTAAAATTGTAGAAGTCAAAGTAAGTCCATGCTGTAGGCAAAGTTAGTGCTGTGTCAGGTAGAGTTGTGAGATGATAAGCACACATCAGGAATTTTTAACTCTATGTTTCTTTATCATACTTGAGACACCTTAGTGTGTAAGGCAGCAGGCTTGGGTGTGGAACCTGGATTCTGTTTCATTCTTTCTGATGGAATTTGCTTGCTTTTTAGTACCCGATCTGTATAGAGAAGTGTTATGAAAATAAAATCTATTTATCAGGAATGTAAGGCCTAATGCCATCTTTACCCCTTCTGCTACCAAATTAGCTGCCAACACACCACTCCTAGGAAGCTCATCCTAATTCTGAAACAGGAGTTTTGTGTTCTTCTCATTAATGCCATTTTACAGAGGGTGAGTATGGACTGCAGATAGTTTAAAGGATATTCCAAGAGTTGTATAAAGTTCGATGACAAGAATAGATGCTGTAATCCTGCCTGCCCATGTCCTATGTGCTGGCCTAAATGTATGTTCCTCTTTTAGGAGGTTCAGTAATAGAAGTATGTTGCAGGACATTAGGTTAGTCATCAGCACTAAACAAAAATAGTCGAATAGGTATTTTAAAGAAGTGACACGGCAAAACTGTTGGTGTACCAATGGCAGAACTGCCTGAAATAACAGGAACATGAGAAAGTCTTTTCTAACCGCAGCACTTTATCTGAGGCCATTTTTGCCTACTGTGGGTAAAGCAATGAGAGGTATCTCAAATATTCAGTCAGTGGTCCCAGATATTATGTGCCCTTTGTGTTAGGAATTACAGCACTTCAAACTATCTGCCGGAATTGTCAGCTAAGGTGAATAACTGCAGATTTGGATGTTTGCCCAAGCTGTCTGGATTTAATTATCCTGTGAAACCTCGTTAGAAATGAGCTGCACCTGTGATACTGAGGAAACTATTTTGAAGGTAGTTCAGACCCTGATTCATAGCTCAATTTAAAAACCATTCTTTTAGAATCTAGAAGTTTTTATATCTTCCTGTACTTTGTTGCAATGTCTTCAATCCTGATCTGATTTTCTGAGGGGCTGGGAAATAGAGAGGACACATTTGGTAGCCAAATGATGTTAACAAATTGGAGAGACAACCTAAAAAAGCCCAAAAAAAGGATAAATGCAGTATATTTAACTTCAGAAATAATGACCTGCCTATATACAAGCAGGCCCTATAAGGGAAGATCTGGGTTTTTTTGTGTGATTCACAAGGTGAATTAAACTGAGGAATGTTGTATGATTTCAAAAGGCAAAGCCATTTTGCAGTGCAAAACCAGAACATCCTGTCCATGAGAGCTGTGGAATGATCCATCTCTTTGGCACTTAGTACAATCTCAGCTGGGATGTAGTTCACATTTGGGAGCTGCAGTTGAAAGACATAGATCAACTTGACAATCTGATAGGAGTTCAGTGAGGACGATTGAGGTCAAAATCATATCTAAAGGGAGGTTTACTTGAATTGGAGTTCTTTGGTACAGAAGAGATTGCTAAGGATACTTAATAACATTTTGCAAATATGTCAATGGTTACTGGAAAGAGGAAGGCAAGTGCTTTTCTTTGTAGGTGTAGGGAAGAAGTAATATGCTTCGATCACAGAACAGAAGATTCAGGTTTGTTAATAGACAAAGGAAATGTCTGTCTGGGGTGACATAGAAATGACCTGTTCTGCTGTCATCCATGTGGTCTTTTCAAGTCTCTCCCAGCTCTATGATTCTATAATTCTGTGTGATTACATGCTTTGAGCTGGAAACTAATGTCCTTGATCCTCTATAGCAGACAATATGCTCAGTGTCAGCTGGAAAACCTGTTCCTGCAACGAGAGCTATTATAAATTGTAATAGCTGGGCAGAGGGAAGGGGTTGGGTGGATGTGTAATCTTTTGGCAGTCATAAACAGTGTGGAGATATGAGTCAGGATTGATTAGTTATTCTCAGTTTCTCATGGTACAAAAGCTGTAGGACAACCACTTTCATTGTCAGATGGTGAATGCAAAACAGGGAGGGACTTTTTTTACACTGTGTTTAGTTAACCTGAGGAACTTATTGCTGTTAGATGTTCTGAGTGCTGAAACCAGCTAGAAAATATTATGCCAGTAGGTCTGTCCAAAAGCATTTGAACATAAATGTACCAGTTTCAGCTCAGGAATTTCCCAAGACACATGTTGCTGGAGGCTGGGATTGTATACCATGAATGGTATCACTATGCTTGTGCCCTGTTTCTATACTTTTGGCACTTTCAACTGGTATCTGTCAGAGCTGGAAGAGAGAGTTGTGTCCATAATTTATCGAAGGGAGGGGGGTTTCTCTTTCTCCAGTCTGTAGTGCACAGCCTACGGAGGCATCTGCATGCCTGATGATCAACACATTTAAAATAGCCTTTTGCCATCAGGATCTGAGAAGAGCCATGACCAGGATGACTTCTGTGCCCATCTGAGAAGTATTCTGTCAGCACTCCCACTTCAATCTGAGAAGTGCCTTGGAACAGCTAGGGTGGAGTGGGAAGAGGCAGCAAAAATGCAGTCCCAGGCATTAGGCATTCTCATGTCTTTGCTGAGAATTTCAGGGCATGTGTTTCCTAGATTATTTGCAGCCAGAAATGTGCTGTGAAGTATCAAGGCTTTGCTGTTAAGGATAACTTATGAAGCCCCATCACGAGAGACATTTCTGAGTATGAAGCTTGGCATGAATAATAGGAAGAATCACAGATAGCCAAGAGGAATGTGGGCAAGGTCAGATAAAAACTGCATAAATGCTATGTGTCAATTTTTTCTCTCACAAAATTGCCCTGTCTTTAGCACGATGAAATTATGAATGATCCTAGAATATTTTCTTCAGCTGACATTCTGCCATTCTGTTAGGATTATGTGTTATGCGGACATGACTATGTGGGATTGATATGCTAGGAGGTAGCATGCAAGCAGCGGATTCTTGGTGCTTTTCTGCCTAGAAGCTTTTCTCTGCCAACACTCAAACCACTGTATTGACAAAAGTTTGTTATGAATTTTACCTGTGGGGCAAACAATTCAAATTGTTGAGTACAATGTCAGAGGCTGTCTGGTAGAATAACACAAGGCCAGGAAAGGCCATAACAGGAGCTAAGCACCTCTGGTCATGTTCTGCTTGTTACAAAATAAGGTCTGATGGGTCGGCCTGCTGGAGCACATAGTTTAAGGGAATATTGGTTGCAGACAGTGTGTAGATTGATAACAAAATGGATATCAGGCAGAATAATATCCAGATGAGAAGTCCTTAGACCAAAAATCTGCAAGCCGTCTTGTACCCAATGAGGTATACACCAATATGGAAGTGTCTTCTTAGTTCTAGAATGTCCTCATCAGTGATCAATAAGACTGATATTTAGATTTTCAAAGGTATTGTGGTACCTAGCTCTTTTATTGGGAAGCTAAAAATACATTTACAAGTCTGGAACAAAGCTATAATAGGGAAGAGTTCTAGTCTGTGTTGCAAGACAGTTGTACTTGGCCTACAGTACTGGTTGGAAATAGTTATTTCAAGTTGAAAACTTGTATACTTGCAAAATCCTCTTCAAAACTTTGTTAATGTCTTTCTAGGTATTGTATCAAGATCCTCTGCTCTGTTTTTCTGAAGTCAAATCTTCTAAAAAGGAGAAGCATCCCCTAATCCACAGATTGAAAAAAGATTCCTCAAATTAAAATTGAAAAAAACCAAGACTTTAACCTTTCTTCATCAGATTTCATAGACTCATAGAATCATAGAATGGTAGGGTTGCAAGGGACATTTAGAGATCATCTAGTCCAACCCTGCTGCAGAAGCAGGTTCATCTAGATCAGGTCACACAGGAATGCGTCCAGGCGGGTTTTGAAAACCTCCAAGGAAGGAGACTCCACACCCTCCCTGGGCAGCCTGT
>WBNH01005945.1:0-94943 GCA_013401255.1 Urocolius indicus
TTCAAAAATGATGGAGAGAGGCTTAGCTATCACATCAGCCAGCTCCCTCAGCACTCTCAGATGCATTCCACCAGGACTCATTGACTTATGAGCCTTAATCTTGGCCAACAAGTCTTTAACCTCTTCCTCCTCCACCCATAGCAAGTCCTCTGCTGCCCAGGCCATCCTACTATCCTTGCTGGACTGGGCTTCCTGAGGGCCAGCCTTGGCTGTAAAGACTTAAGCAAAGAACACATTCAGTAGTTCAGCCTTCTCTGCATCCTCGGTCACCAGGGCACCCTCTGTGTTTAGTAGTGGGCCAACATTCCCCCTCGTCCTCGTTCTGCTGTCCATTTACCTGAAAAACACTTTATTACTTTCCTTAACTTTCCTGGCTAGGAAAGAGGCTAGAAGAGCTAGAAGGGCTTTAGCCTTCCTAGTTGCACCTCTACATGCTCTGGCAATGTTCCTATACTCTTCCCAAGAAGTCAGCCTGTTTCCACCTGTTTGCGTGAGTTGTCCCAGCAAATCCTTGCTCATCCATGGAGGCCTCCTGCCTTCTTTTCCTGCTTTCCTACATGTGAGGACACACTGAGCCTAGGCTTGGAGGAACTACTACCTATAAAGGAATTCCTTTACAGTAGTAATTCAGAAAGCATTCATTTAAAATAGCTCACTGGCTGCTCTAAGTTTTGCAAGGGATCAGAATTCTTCCTGTGCAACTCAGCTCTGGCTATAGTTACACCACCTGATCACAACCAAGGGTCTTCCTCTCCAAGACCTCTGCAGGATGCACATTAGGAATAGACTTCTGTATGGCTCATGAGAACATTCATCCTTATGTTAAATAGGACTTGAAATTTGTTTCTAAAAGGGGAGAGAAACAACCACTAAATGAAGGGTTTCAAAGCTATTCAGTACCGGTCCCTATGCAGGTTATTTGGG
Source organism: Urocolius indicus (assembly GCA_013401255.1). NCBI lineage: Eukaryota > Metazoa > Chordata > Aves > Coliiformes > Coliidae > Urocolius > Urocolius indicus. Next base: position 925 of record WBNH01005945.1, read on the forward strand.
TCAATGCTTTAGCCTGGTGTGGTAATTTTTTGTAGTAGTCTTGACTACTTGACTCAGCATCCTAGAAGAACTCACCTGCCTTTGGCTGCTGTTGGCCCTCCTTGCCTCTCCCACCTCTCAAGAGTCCCAATATCCATTTTCACCATCTATACTAGAATAATGCCTGGGATAGAACATGCCTGATGCTGGAAAATGCCCAATTGGTTCAACTGTTTTAATAACAGCTTTTCAGTTGTTTTGTGTATTCTAAACAGTCAAAGCAGTCAGATGAGGAAGTGAATAACTGACCTTATATGTTGCTATTCTGTGCCTGTCTGAAAAAAAAATCACCCTGAAGGTTCATGAAATAAAAAAAAAAAAACCAAAAAAACCCCTCCAAAAATAAAGCATTTTTATGAAGCACATTTAGGTCCCTTGGTAGTCCTTGTGCAAGTGACAAATATGCCCTCAGGGTTTACAGTATTGAAGACTGAATATTCCAGTGGCCATTCTGCTGAAGTTATTTCTGATTTCTCAAACAGAACGGGAGTTTTTTCTGCACGACGTTGGACTTGGTACACACTGATTCCTTCTGAACTTTTGATCTTCTTTGCTGAAATGGAATTTTCCTGCAAAAGAATTTGCCTTCCTGATATTGAACTAATAATATGAATGTATGCGCGTTTCCATTTGAAAGGTTTAGTTGCCACAGAGCACAACTTGTTTGCAATAATACTCAAGTTGTTATTGTGAAATACACGCCAGGTTGTTTGTTTTCTTTTTTTTTTTTTTTCCTGGAGCTGTATTCAATGATGTTTTAAATACAGCAAATTTTCACTCAAAATGAAACAGCTTTTCTTAGTGAAACATAAGGAATTTCTTCCTAAATATTGTCTGTTTCATTGCTAGGATTTCTGCAAAGTCTTTTTTTGTAGTTGTTTGTGCCTTGAAGGTATTTTATAGATGCTTATGCCAAAGCAAAAATCATTGGGCAGATGAGAGGAAAAATACATATTTGTACAGTGACATATCTGCAGTGATACATCTGCTTTATGGAGAAATGCCTTTTAGTTCATCTTGTACATCTGTATCCTTAGCAGCAGGTGCCACTGCCAGACAATTCATCAACGTTAATGTGATCGCCCAGAAATGCTAAAGCCTTTCTTTTTTATTGCTGTGGGAGGTGATGTAAAAAGCTGTGTGCTCTGTGGGAGGAGGAAGAGGCTATGCTGACATACAAGAGGGACTTTTCATCTCTACTTTGTTGAGAATTAAGTGTAAAAAAACAGGAGTGTCCTCTCCTGATCTGTGATGGGAGTGAATGTGAGACACCTTGTCTCAGCAGGAGACGGGAGCATAAGTTCAGGGTGAAGCAGGCCATCTGTTAGGTAAGGTGGAATACACTTGCAGAAAGGACAGAGATGAGAAGTGAATAGGGTTTTTTTTCTGGTTGAAATGCTGCCGATGGTCCGTGAGCAGCAGCTGGACATTTGCATTCTTCCCTTGGCAGGGGGCTTTCAAAGCAGTGCACACTGATTTCCAGATTGTACTAGGCAACTGTACCAGCCTACCTCACCAAGTTTTTGGCTTTACTACCTCTAGCTGCTGATGCCTATTAACTGGTGAGCAGCAAGATTTGCTGAGATTTTGTGCCTGTCTGAACTTTTGCCCCGTGTTAGCAAGAATGGCCTGGAGACCAGGGGAAATCATGAGTTTGCATACGTGTAGTTGGATTGTAGTTTGGGAGGAGGGAGCCTGGAGCAAACAAACCACAGGAACACATGTGCTGAGGCTAAAATGACAAATGGCTAGGAAAGGATGCTCTGTGGTGCAAAACAGCGGAAACATCAGTAGAGAGCTAATCTACAGGAACAGAAAATCATGCAAAGCAGGTAAGGATGGAATTAACAACAAATTGCTAGCAATAGACACTACTGTCAGCAGGCATGGAGATGAGGATAGAATATGCACACACACGCACACACAGACAGTCCCTATGGTTAGAAGTATAAAATGCTCAAACCCAGGATATAGATACTAATGCTAAGATTGATGCGTATTAAGGATCTGGGAAACTATGTCCTTCCCTCTCAACATCCAGCCACATACAGAAGAAGCATCTGTGTTTAGGAACATGGTTTAGTGGTGGGCTTGGCAGTGTGAGGTTAGTGGTTGGACTTGATCTTAAAGGTCTTCTCCAACCAAAAGAATTCTAGGATGCTATTATGGTAAGGGCAGCTGAGGTGCCTTTTCCTTACATCAACACTTGTGTGCACAGAAAATCGCAACAGTGAAACACCTGAGATAGTGTGATCTAAATGTACTTATTGGCAGAGTACTGATGCTAGCGGGTAGTTCATAGAACGTCAAGCAGCGAACAATTTAAGCCAGATGGTAGGAAAGAAGTGACCATGAAATAGTGAGGATTCACAAGTGTTTCATGGCACAAAAAGCTCAGGCATATGTACAGTAATACAATGAAGAGCTTAGGACCTGCAGTATGATCACACCATGTGATGATTAGATTGACTTTCACAGAAAATAGATAAACATCATCACCTTGAGATTCTGCCACACTCTCTGTGCAAGGCTGTAGCTGAATTAGAAGTCAACTTAGTCTCAAGGCACCAGATTTAAAGCCTATAACCTACTTTAACTGCTGTTCATAGCCAAACTTTCACTAAATTGTGCAATGATGCCAGTACAACATTTTTTTTTCCCTGTCCTTTTTATAACCTTTCTAGGTCCTATTTGAAATTTGGAAGTCAGAATAATGTTTATGGAAATAATTTGTTTTATTGATTTTTTTTTTGTACCCTAAAGTGAAAAGGCACAGTAACTTGGATTTATGAAACAAAGATTTAAATTCTAATTTGTGCAGTATTTTACAGAAGTTGTATTTTCTTTTTTGTTACCACGTTCTGACTGTGCTTGAAGCATAGAATCCCCCCTAGAACAGTCTTCAACTTCCTCATTTCTTTGTGCTTTTAAATAGTTTGATGCTTACCTAAGTCTTTGTTGTTTTTCAGGAGAAGGTTTTGTTTTCTGAAATGGCTTGTAGCTTGGATTTTGGACCCAGGAGTCCAATCTCAAGATGTTATTTTCTGTGAAGGACATAAATGAGAGAGCACCTGCTTTTGGCAGAGGAACAAGAAGTGACTAATCACCATTTGCTGAAAGTGGAGCATTATTTATGAAGGCTGCTTAGAGCTTCAAACATGTTGGTCTTGTGTTGCATACTATTTGTGCTTGCATGCAGCATTCTTTCCCCAAGTTCAATCATTGACTAGATGGATCTCAAAAAGGATCAATTGTTTTAACAGCCTTTCACTGAGTATCAAATGATAGAGGTGTCTCATTTAGGCAACTAACAGCAATCTTAATAGTAAATTCATCCACAAGGTAGGGCAGGTTTTATTCATCCACTGTTATAGTCTGACCTTTACAGAAGTCCCATCTTTTTGAGTGTTATATGTGCTACAAATTCTTCTTGAGTTTCTAGAGCATCTTCCTTTTGAGGAAAGGCTGTGGGAATTGGGGCTGTTTAGTCTGGAGGAGACCGAGGGGGAATCTCATTAGTATTTACAAATAACTGAATGGTGGATGTCTGGAGGTTGGACCGTCATTTTTTTTTCTATTGTATCTGGTGACAGGACAAGAAGCTGGAACACAAGAAGTTCCATTTAAACAGAAAAAAACCTATTTCACAGTTCAGGTGAGGGAGCCCTGGCACAGGCTGCCCAGGGAGGGTGTGGAGTCTCCTTCCTTGGAGGTTTTCAAAACCTACCTGGATGCATTCCTGTGTGACCTCACCTAGGTGGACCTGCTTCTGCAGGGGAGTTGGACTAGATGATCTCTAAAGGTCCCTTCCAACCCTACCATTTTGTCATTCTATGAATCTATGATTTTCATTGGATTTCAGTTTCTTCCTACATTAGATTGCATATGAATACTAAGAGGATTGGGGGAGCTTTCTTTTCCTTCCAAACGAAATCTTATGGCCAAATAAAGCAATGGAAACAATTTGAAATGCAGGAAGCAAAGTAGAGTTCAGAGATGTAAATTCAGTTCCCTGGCCTAATTTAAATAAGCGGCTCAATCAACGGAAAGTCCCATAATGTAGTTCACATGAGCAGATGTTTGACAGGTTTCAGTGTGGTGGGTTTGCAGTGTCTGCTTATCACAGAAGCAGGACCGCATGCATCACTGCCACATGCTTCTCTTTTCCCTTCATCCGAGGGAAACTAATCTTGTCAAGAAAGTGGGAGGAGGAAGTGTATCATTCCAACACAAGTCCAATTCCTGTGCTCCACGTTTGTTAGCAGAGGCTGGGCTGGGAGATGTCTTATATCTCTCAGACAGCCTATTGCAGTTAGGAATTTCAATGTCTGCCCTTACTTTTAGTCTATGAATTATAAAACTATTTTCTTCAACAGGCCCAGATACTAAAATGTTAGGTGCTGCAGCATCTCTCCTTTCTGTAGCATATACAGGTGGCTCATTACCTGTCCAGCTGTGATTTCTATTTTATAATAAATGAAGAACAGGAGAGACATGTTGGCACCAGAATCTTGCTATAAAATGGAAAATTTACTTTAAGATGCTTTAAAGTGCCATTACATTTGAAAGAATTTCCCTTTTCCCTTAAGTGGAGAAACTCTTCTTTCATTAAAGTTTCAACCATGGTAGTAATGCAATGAGTACTAACATAAATAGTTTGTCAATTGCTACACATTAGTCTGTGCTGTTCACCTCCTTGGACTAAATGTTCAGACCTGAGCTGTAAAAAACAGGAATTCCCTTGGGATGTTGCCGTAGCTTTTGATGGAGAAGTTTCCTGCTTAGTTTTACCTACAGAGGGTCTGTGACCTGAGCAGCTCTGAGAATGGTGAGATGCTGTGAATGCAGGCTGGACAAGCAGAAGAGTTTTAATTTATGGAGGAAACTTAAATGCCTTCACCTACTGCTGCAGTTGGACGCTGAGTATTACAGAATTTGTGTAGGAAATCAGCACACCAAAATTCAATGGGAGATCTTGTAGAAGGGGAAAGCAGTATTTCTTTAAAAAAACCAAAAACCAAAAAACTTTAAAGAAGATGATTTTACCTGCTGGTGTTCATTTTGTCATAGTTTTCATTTATCTACATATTTGTACCCACATGCCCAGAAGCATCAGGAGGTGTCCATCGCATCGATCTGCCCAGAATCACTCGTGTGTGAACAGAGGACAAAGTATGCCAGATGTCATAGCTCTGAGGTTCTTCCTGAGTGCTACCTCAGGTTTTTGGACGGATCTTTTGTGCCTTTTAGGGTTCAACAGCTGTTCCATGATGGTGCTTTCCTGCAGAGCCTTTCTTACTCCATCTTCCATAAATCTTAGGTCAGATTGCCAGCCATGCCCTGTTCTCCTCATGGGCCAAGGAGGACAGGAGTGGTGGATGTGACACTGCTACAGCCTCGATGTGGTCTTCCGTAGTGATTAATAGACACTTCTTTTAACCCTTTGTCTTTCTGTTTCTTATGGTGCTTGTACCTACACATTTCTGTTCAGACTGCATTTATGCTGGTCTTTATATTTGTCTAACTAATCTCTCCAGGTGGAATTCTCAGCTGCAACACAAATATAAAATTTATCCAAATTCTTATTGCACTGAAGTTAGCAGTAAAGTTACTGTGGATGTTCCAGAGACAGAGTTTGAGTTGTGTCAGTTCTCAGTACTTTGGAAAGGTAACTCCTTAGAAATGCAGTTACATAGCACCTCTCCCCAAACAGGGGAGGCAACCCCAGTGCCAAGTTTGGACTAGACAGAATAATGTTATGACCCTGCTTTAGTTCAAGAAACACAGTGTTGCATGAGCCCAGAAACGCAGTTAGCTTTTGCCTGAAGCTGAAAATATGACTTTGTGTGACAATGTTTCCACATGGCACCTGTTTTCAGTTTTTGTCATGTGAGGACAATTTTGTTTCTTTGTGTTTAGTAGAAAGATTTAGACCTCCAGGAAAGTAACTTTACTCTGGTGTTACTGTGCTGTCAGGCCTTGGCACCAGATTGCTTATTCATCCTAGTTGTTCTGTGTAGTTGCTACCTCTCAGTCATCTTTGCTTTAATACCCTTTGGCTAACTGCAGGACCTTGCTCAGACAAAGAGCCAGATAATAAGCAGAAGAGAGAGTAATTTGATGCAGAACAGCAATGCCTAGAAGAGCTGCTTGTGTAGCTCAAGAATATTGTGGTTACAAGAATCAGTTCAACGAGACTCACTCATGCATATAGAAAAGTGATACTAGCTTTGGCTTTTGGGAAATTTGCTGTACCACCTCTCTTCCTCACCAATTTAGTCTCTCCTGTGGTGCATTAGAGTTATTAATACTAAGTTTAGCGGCACATTGTAGTTAGTAGTCTTCTGTGGAGTGTCCCTGGTGATTGTGTTGCATTACTACTTCAGCTTGTGCACAGCATATGCGAGTTTCATGCGTCGATGGCTTTTGTCACAAGAGTGCTTGGTTATTGAAGCTGTTGAATGAGCCTACCTGCAGTGATTTGAATGCTTGATTAAAACTTGATTTGATTCCTCTATCTGACCTGAATATTCAGCAAATAGTCCAAAACACCCTGGTGGACTGAGACATGGGGAAACAGGAATGGAGAAGCAGAGAATGAGGGTAGGGGCAGAAAGCAGCTGCTAAAATGTTCTGTAACCACTTAAAACTACAATTTAAATTCAGTATAATTTCCAAGCTAAAAAACAATCTTTTGCAAAATTCTCAGCTTACATTATATGTGGTGAGTGGCTATGAGGCATATTGCCTTTAGAGAGCTGGCAGTGGGGTTTGGCAAAGGGGACGATGTAGAAAGCAAATTGTTTTTGCATGCAAACCCAGCATTAATGAGGTCTCTGTAACACAACTACCATGGAAAGGATTAAACAAGTATATGAGATACCAACTTCGAGGTGAGGTGCTGCTCTAGACTAAGCCAGATGCTGTGGACAAAAGAGTGGGAGAGGAACAAAAAATGTTATGAGTGTTAGAAGGAAACTTCCTGCTCTTTAGTACAATATCCTTGAACATATAACCCATTCTGGAATGAAATTTAGTTGCTACTAAGGTGTCAACTGCCTGGGAAGCAGCAAGTTTCCCAAGTACTGAGGAACGATTTGGGCCTTAGCTAGTGAGAGGCTGGGTGTGAGGACTCTGACAAGCTCTACTGAGTCATTCTAACAACAGCATGGAAAATCCCAAAACACACAGAGCAGATATCAATGAGCTCCTGTGTGAAATTTCACCCGTGGTTTATTATGTCTTTGTAGCTGTGTGGCTTTTTCACCCTACTCACTCTCTCCAGATGTTTTCCTGGAATTCACAGTGCAGCACCAAAGGAAAACACTGCAGTACTGTTGTTAAATAAACCACTTTAGGCACAGTTAGTAGTAAGCCTGGAGCATAAGGGCCAAGCCACTGTACTGTCAGCTCTTTAGAGGTCCTGGGAGCAATCCTGGTAATTGGTTGTGCTTCATCAGATCTCTTACAGATTCTGACCTAACTTGGCCTGCCCTCTTTGTGTGAACTTGAAAAACTCAGGCAGCAGTACCAAAGAGCTCTGGTTTCCTTGGGAACTTAGCTAAATCTTACTTACAATGTGGGATGGATGCTTGCGGCAGGGTAGCGAGAGTATGTTATCAGACCGCCCGGCACCTTCTATCTTGAAGTTGCCAGCACTTGGGAGTGCATCACTGAATGCTAATGGCACACACAACCCAAAAGGCTATTTTCTCAACCCCTGCTGTTCCCCTCTGCCATCACTCTACGTGTCCATCATGGGGGGAAGTCAGCAGATGGGCTGCGCCTGAGGTAACACATGCTTACCTGCAGGGAAGAGAAGCTCTTGTGCCATCTTCCCAGTGAAAGTGCTGCAGCTGGCAGGTGGGCAGCTCTGTCACTTGGCAGCAGGCCTTCGAGAGAAGATTACTTTGTCCTTGTTCTTAGTCCTGTTTGCCAGGTTCCCTTCTGATTGCCAGGCTGGTAATGCATGGGAGAGATAACCCTGGTTCAGCGAGCAGCACTTTAGCCTGTCATCAAACAGAAAATGCTTGGGCAGAACAAACAGACTCATGTGCTAAGCTAATTTGGTGTCAGGCTTGGGGATGTGGTTCTTTGATACAAGCATTTTTTCTGCTTGTCTTTCTGCAGAGAGGGCTGAAGACTTCAATCAGAATCTCCCTTTGTCCCTTCCAGGCTGCTCACGACTGTTGTGGTCCCCTTCTGTGCTCTTTACCTCCAAACTAAGTTAGTATCTCTCATCTCTCTCCAGCTGCCTTCTTTGTTCCCTTTTCCCCAACATTCCCATCATGAGCTCTGCAGACTACGGGCCTTACTTGTGCTCTCATTCTCCATAGCTTTCTGAGTTTCCCAGACCCTTCAGGTAATCCCAGCCCCTGACCTCCTCCAAAAGAAATATGTACATCATTGCTCAGAGTGATGTTGCCCTGTGAAATTTGTCTCCTTTCTCTCTTGAAAAACAGGATGTGTCTTTCCTATTTTAATTTGTGTCTTCTCATTTCCCCCCATCCCTAGCTGTTGCTAATGTTTTTTTCAATGTGTCTAAGTTTGACTCCTAATTCCAGAGGGCATAACTGTTTGAAATCCAAGTCAGAAATAACACTTGTGTTCACATAACCTTGTCTAAATAACCATCAGTGCAGATTCCTGCCTGGTTATTATGTAAGAAAGTGCATTACTGTGCCTAGAACAGGCATTAAGTTGTCTTGTATCTGGGAACCAAGATGTCTGTGAACTTTGCTCAGAAAGATAGCTACAAAGGATTTCTTAACCCATTTTACCATGCAAGCATTGCCACATATGCTTGTCAGCATTGCATAACACCAATTTTTAAAATTTTCCTATGACAGAGTAGACTTCATGTCTCTGTTACTTCTTGAATTATTTTCTTGTCTATCTTCTGTAGCAAATAAAACAGGTGATGCACATGCATGTGAATGTATCCACCTAGAGTCTTTGTATTCTGTGGCCAGAGTATCTAGCTGTGAAATCCCTGGGTTTGTTATTTGTTGCAAGAGCCACAAGAAGAGTTTACCATGATACTAACGTGCTTGGGATTTACTAAACACTAACATCTTTTTGTTTATTGGCCATCTTAAGTTTTCTCCAATGTTTCAACTTAAGATATGAGTTAGCTAGTTTGATGTTTTGAAAAAGTCACTCTGCCCTCACTGTCTTCTGTAGGTACAAAGCAGAAAAAGAAGAGATAAAACTGGATGCGGAGGAATGCGAAGCAGTCGTGATGGCTGCATGGGGCATGACAGACAGCAGCAGGGTTCAACACATGGAGAGGTTTATAGTGTCACAGCTGCTGGCTGCATCTTTCTGGTGCCCAAATGTGGGTCAAAATCTCTCTGTGCACTCTAAAGTCTTGCTGTTGCTGAACTTCAGGACAGCATTGTGTTCACAAATGCTGTATTTATATTTACATACCAGGTATATAGAGGAGATGGAATTGTTAATTGAATGTGGCTATGTCAAAGCAGATCTTGCTTCTTTTCTTCATGCTTGGCAGGATAATAGTGGAGTTTGTTTTGTTGCTGTTCTGTAGCCATTTGTTGCTGAGTTGTGATGTCCACGTGTCTGTCACAGCAGAATCTTCAGATGCACAAGGGCCAGGATTTTTACTCAACATCATACAGGAGACAGTAACCCCAACACAGAGCAAGGGTCGTAGGCAGTCAAAATTATCTGCTCCAGCCAATAATCTCCTGTTTTGTTGCAAAAACAAGTGCAGAAAACCAGCCACAAGCCTTTTACAAGGCACTGTCTGTATTTGACATGTTTAACATGCAGTGATACTGGCTCATTGCTGTGCTGGTGAGCCTCTGCAGTATGCTGTCCTGTGCCACTGCAGCAGGCAACAAGGCAGCTTTAATGCTATCCATTTAGTTAGTGTCTACTCAAAACATCCCAGATTGTCAGGGTTCTCAGCATAAAGAAATGGGGCATTTTCACCTTTGTGAAAAAATATTTCGCTTGCTTTCTCCCTTAGTCACTTGCTGCTGTCTGCTTTCCCAAGCAGCTACTGCTTCCTTGCTATCACTGTTAAGCTCATCCAGGGTGACATTGTTCTGTTGTTTTGACAGTGACCTTAATCTGTTTATGCAGTTCAAAGTAAAGACTATGTGGCCAGAGATGGAAATGCTTAGGCTTAGGCAGCTTGTAATGAAATACAGAGTCTTTTACTTCAGCTGCTTTGAAGCCACTGCAAATCAGTTGTTGGATTTGATGTGTCTTCGGGGATGTGAAATGAATTTAGTGGCTTCTAGCTGGCTGTAGAGAATCAGGTGTTCACCTCATGAAAGGCTTCAGTATAATCAAGCTTCATGGGAGGCAGGCTTAGCAGGGATGCCAGTGACTGCATCAAACTGGATGCAGCTTACTTAACTGACAGTGATTTTGATAAACCAGGTTGGAGGCAATTTAATAGACAGATCATTGTGTAGGAGCTTCCTACCATGGTTGCCTGTAGTGTATGAGTTGTAGTCACAGAGCAGGACTTGGAGTAAACGGCACTGCAGAGCTAGTTAGCTGGTAGGATCAATAATTTCCTATTATCTGGTGTCTCTTTGTGCTGCTGGGTTGGAGCAATTGTATTGGTACAACATTAGCATTGTGAAAAATCAAAGCCCGGGCCATCAATCTGGTGCTTTTAGTGACAATAAATTCAAAGTACCTGCATGTCAGAGCAGAGAGCAAGTTACTTAAGAGAAAGCAAACTATTCCTGATGAATTTGAAAACAGTTGATTTGCCCTGGCTAAGGAATGGGAACACCTTATCTGTCTGAAGCATTTTCCCAAAAAGACTTGTTCCACTCAGGAGCACTGACAGAGCAAAAAGAGACACAAACCCTCCCTTCATGCCACATACCATCAGAAATGTCTGCTGGGAGGATGAGACTAGAGCAAAGCACATTGCTTGTGTTATGTGGATTTTTGGATCAGTAATGGCTCTAAAATGTAGCCAGTTGCATTACACTTTGGAACATGCTTTTGTGGAGATTCTAGATCTCTGACTTTTTAAATAGAAGTAGCTGTGCACCAAATATTAACAGTGGAAAACTTTTGTCACAGGCAGCAGATGCACAATATTTCACCCTTGCCTGGTGAATTTGCTCCCTTAATTAAAGTCAGAAGCCAGAAACACCACCACATTCCTTTTCATTTTCCTTTTCGGGCTTGTGTTCTCTGGACTCTGTAAACTAATATGCAGCTCAGCATCTCTTTCCAGAAGTCATACACTTCCCTTGATTTACTTTGTTCAATCAGTGAAAATGCAGCAAATGCATATACAGTGAAGATGATCTTTATTGCAATCACTTTTCTGATTGCAAGCCTCAGCTTTCAGAGCAATTAAAAGATAAGCTCACAAGTATGTGAAGCTGCCTCCTGCATGTTACAGTGACAGTGTTTGCCTAGGCTAGTTTCTGTTATTCTCTGATGCTGTCAAAGCATTTCCTGCTACTAATTCCTGCTAGTCACCAGAAGCTTGGCTGTATAAATTCTCCTCCTTCTCTTTCCATTGATGGGAACCTAAGCCAAATCAAGTGCAATATTCAAGTTCTGAGTATGGATTAGAAAGGAGGAAGAGGAGGAAAGGAGGTAGAAGGAAAGGAGGAAAGGAAAGGAGGAAAAGGAGGTAGGAGGCCTCCATGGATGAGCAAGGAACTGCTGGGACAACTCAGACAGAAAGCAGCCATCTATGAGAGGTGGAAACAGGGGCTAACCTCTTGGGAAGAGTATAGGAACATTGCCAGGGCATGCAGAGGTGCAACCAGGAAGACTGGAGCCCTTCTAGAATTAAATGTAGCCAGGGGAGTTAAGTACAGTAATAAGGCATTTTTCAAGTACATCAGCAGCAGAAGGAAAACAAAGAGGAATGTGGGCCCACTGCTAAACACAGAGGGTGCCCTGGTGACCGAGGATGCAGAGAAGGCTGAAATACTGAATGTCTTCTTTGCTTAAGTCTTTACGGCCAAGGCTGGCCCTCAGGAAGCCCAGTCCAGCAAGGATAGTAGGATGGCCTGGGCAGCAGAGGACTTGCTATGGGTGGAGGAGGAAGAGGTTAAAGACTTGTTGGCCAAGCTTAAGGCTCATAAGTCAATGAGTCCTGATGGAATGCATCTGAGAGTGCTGAGGGAGCTGGCTGATGTGATAGCTAAGCCTCTCTCCACCATTTTTGAACAATCATGGAGGACAGGTGAGGTGCCTGAGGACTGGAGAAAGGCCAATGGCACTGCAGTCTTCAAAAAGGGCAGGAAGGACAACCCAGAAAACTACAAACTGGTCAGCCTCACCTCCATCCCTGGAAAAGTGATGGAACAACTCATCCTGAATGCAGTCACTAAACATATGAAGGAAAAGATGGTTATCAGGGGAAGTCAACATGGATTCACCAGGGGGAAATCCTGTTTGACCAACCTGATAGCCTTCTATGAGGGTATAGCCAGCTGGCTAAATGAGGGGAGAGCAGTGAGTGTCATCTACCTTGACTTCAGCAAGGCTTTTGACACTGTCTCCCATAACATCCTCATCAGAAGGCCAATGGCATCCTGAGATGCATCAAGAAGAGTGTGGCCAGCAGGTCAAGGGAGGTTCTTCTCCCCCTCTACTCTGCCCTGGTGAGGCCTCATCTAGAGTCCTGTGTCCAGTTCTGAGCTCCTCAGCTCAAGAGAGACAAAGAACTTCTGGAGAGAGTCCACCGCGGGGCCACCAAGATGATCAGGGGACTGGAACATCTTTTATATGAGGAAAGATTGTGAGAACTGGGTCTGTTTAGTCTGCAGGGGGATCTTATTAATATTTACAAATATCTTAATGGTGAGTGTCAGGAGGTTGGGGCATCCCTTTCTTCTATAGTAGCTAGCAACAGGACAAGGAGTAATGGGATGAAGCTGGAACACAAAAAGTTCCATTTCAACATAAGAAAAAACTATTTCACTGTTCAGGTGAGGGAGCCCTGGCACAGGCTGCCCAGGGAAGATGTGGAGTCTCCTACCTTGGAGGTCTTCAAGACCCATGTGGACTCGTTCCGGTGTGACCTGATCTAGGTAGACCTGCTTCTTCAGGGGGTTTGGACTAGATGACCTCTAAAGGTGCCTTCCAACCCTACCATTCCATGATTCTATGATTAATGAGTTGAGTGTCCTCTGGTAGAAGCAGTTCTTATGTTGCAGAAGAAATACTAAAAATAAGCAATTATTTATCTACTGTGGAGCTTTTCAATACCAGTGCAGCAGTATCAGAAAGAGCTCAGACATATGTGAGATATTGTCAGTGTGCATTAGATGAAATATAAATGCAACTTAGCAAACAAAAAAAAAGCTGTTATTCGTCTGTCTTCAGTGTGCTCCTTTCGTGGATCTAGAGTAATGATGAAGTGATGAACAATAAAATGTGTGTTGACCTAATGAATAGGAAATGCCACTGAGATGCAGGGGAATGACTCCATTCCTGTCTTTCACACTGCTCACTGAGTAATCTTGCCTTATTTGTACTTCAGTGCCTTTATCTGTCAGATGGCCACTGCAGAAGTGAGAGATGGAAAGACATAGTTGCTACTTAGAAGTTGGTCATCAGAAGCTTTAAATGCCTTCTGAAGTATTTTAGAGCTGCCTGGTCCATGATGTTTTGTTGAGGACTTGTGGCTAAATAATACAACAATTTATATTGTGCTACCGTGATATTTCCACAGAAGATTTCAGTGCTTTGTAAGCAACCGTCATTGTGATTTTAGGCCCTCAGGTAGCTGCAAATTATGGCCTTTTCTTGTGTTTTGAATCACTTTATTATCATTGACTGGAAGAAAAGAACTTGTGATGAAACGTTCTCTCTCTTCCATTTCTTATGGTCACCGCAAGTGGTCTTTTACAGATGGTTCAGGAGTGGGAATGACTGAAAAACTCCCATGATGCTTGTATGCTCTCCTTTACAACTGTTTCTGATCTATGGTGGTATTACTTCTTTGCTATTTATAGATCATACTTTAGCAGAGCTATCAGTGCACAATACTTCTAACTTTGTTAGTTTATACTTTATATACATCTCAGGTCAACTAAAGTATGTCTGTTTGTAATATGATTGATAGCCCTTTGGACTTTAGCCCCTTATCCTACATTCTGGGTGTTCAGATTGTCTAGCATACATCTTCTTTTTTTTTAAACATAACTGTTTAAATAGCCTGTGGCCCTGTGGCTGTACTTATACTATGTCCCTTCAGTGGCAAACTGCTTACAATTTGTAACCAAATTTCTGGGAATTTTTATATAAAAAAAAAAAAAACCTGTGTATACTTTTCCCTTTTGCTTAGAAGAAAAAATATATTCCTCATTTAATATTTGGAATGCATTCTGAGATACAGGGCGCCCATCTACCATTTCTCAAGTAGCCTGTTGTCTTTTCACACTCTTCTTCCAGAACACTGATTCTTATAGTATGTCACCTCCTACCTTTCTCTCAATATAGAGACTGTTTGAGTTCTATTACTGCAATACACAGCCCTAAATTTCCTGTAGATCATGGAATTAGAGAATAATTTGTGTTGGAAGACATACCAAGAGATCATCTCACATGATCCCTTGTGACAAGCAGGGCCAGCTTTGAAGTTATATTGAGTTGGTCACTTGGAGTCTTTTTAAATCTGAACATTTGTCTTTATCCCCAAAGATGGAAATGCCTCATGTCTTGGAGCCCTGTTCCAATCTTAAACAACCTCACAGAGATTCCTCTTTTCCTCCTACCCCCAGTATCTCGTGAGAATTTCCTTTATTACAAACTGTGGCTATTGCCTCTCCTCCTTTTACTGTGCAGCTCTGGAGAGACTATGGTTTCACCTTTGGCAGACCCTCCCTTTATGTAGTTGAAGTTACCAATACCATCCCTTAACTCTTCTGACTTCTTCAGCCTGATAGTCTTTCATTTAGAATGGTAAGGGTTGGAAAGGACCTTTAGAGATCATCTAGTCCAATACACCTGCCAAAGCAGGTCCACCTAGGTAAGTCACACAGGAATACATCCAGACGGGTTTTGAAAACCTCCAGAGGAGACTCCACACCCTCCCTGGGCAGCCTGTGCCAAGGCTCCCTCACCTGAACAGTAAAATAGTTTTTTCTTATGTTGAAATGGAACTTTTTGTGTTCCAGCTTCATCCCATTACCCTTTGTCCTGTTCCTAGATACAATAGGAAAAAGTGCTGCCCCAACCTCCTGACACCCAGCATTTAGATATTTGTAAATGTTAATAAGATCCTCCCTCAGTCTCCTCTCCTCTAGACTAAACAGCCCCAGTTCCCACAGCCATTCCTCATATGAAAGATGTTCCAGTCCCCTGATCATCTTGGTGACCCTGTGCTGGACTCTATTCAGAAGTTCCCTGTCCCTCTTGAGCTGAGGAGCCCAGAACTGGACACAGTACTCCAGATGAGGCTTCACCAGTGCAGAATAGAGATGGAGGAGAACCTCTTTTGACCTGCTGGCCATACTCATTGACTACACACTTCAGCTTTTTAATAATCCCAGTGCCCCTCTGCTAGTCTCACTCCAGTGGGTCGACGTCTGTTCTCCATTGGCTTCACTGCTGCAGACACCATGTTACAGGTGCTGAAGGGAGTAAGCTAATAGCTTCCATTAATCTCTTGACTTTCTTTCTTTTAATGCAGCCCAGTACACAGCTGATCTTCACCCTTGAGGGCAAGCGCTGATTTATTTTTAATTTCTTGGCCACTGGAATCCCAAGTCCTTCTCCACAGATCCATTTTCCATCCACTTGGCTGGAAAAAAAAATTGCTGTGGTAAATTGTACAGAATAGAAAAGGATGTTATTATATGCTTATTGTCTTCATTGTATTTTGTCGTTTTTTTTTTAATTTTATTTTCAAGAGATCAGTGTTATTCTCCAGTGTTCATTTATTCAGTATTTGCTTTACATCTTCATTTTTAACCCAAGGCTCAGTAAATACTTGTAATATCCATAACAGTTGTTATCCTCTTATAAATTATTTTAGAGTCTTTATTTTCCAGGCACTACTAGTCATTCTACAAAGCTCAGTATTAGGAAATACCTAACTAAAGCTTCCCAATATTTGGAGCCCAGGGTGATGCAGCTTGCTAAGGCCTGTTTAACAGAATATGTAGAAACATCCTGAAGATACAGTACTGAATCTTAATATCAGGTTTTATTGGAGTGTCCCCCTGCCTGCCCCCTTTTTCTTATCGCTGCAGAAGAAATGAAACTAGAGGACTGAGCTCTATATTTTGGTATAACTTGTGGTTCATTTATGTGTTTATTTCCTAAATTCTAATCTGCTATTTCTGTGCAAGTCCCTTGAAATCTGTTAGTAAGAGAGTAAGAACCCAGCTGGAGTTTTGGGACTCACACTGTGAATTTACCAAATTTGTGGAATGAGATTTTTTTTCTTGCAAATTGAGGCTATTTGATTTGAAATTCCATGAAGAGCATCAGCAAGAGAGTACCGAGGTACTGCTTTAGAAACAGCTTTGGGGTGAGAAGATTTTAAGCAAATGTTTTCAGAAGTTTGGTCAGAACTCTTCTTTTAAAAGGTCTTCTCAGTGTTCCAGGTCTCTATTCAGTCTTGGTTTTTTTTTTTTTAGGGGATCTCCCTGTGCTGCTTGTAGGAATGTAATGTTTGGATAGCTTTAGGTGTCACCATGACGGAAAGAAGATTTGACAATGCAGCACTTTGAGTAGAAAACACTATTTTGCAGGCTTTCTTAGAGGATATTAGTATTCTGCTTTAGCACTGGTGTATTTACTGAACTGGAATGTATTTTCTAAGTGTCAAAAGGAAGCCATGCTGTTGTTCTTATGTTGAAGTGCCAGCTCTTCCTCTCCTACCATCTCTTGCATCCTGACATTTTTCCATGTGAAAACCCAGATGTCTTTCTAGTGTCATGATAATGACTGTGAGTCCCATTTGACCAGAACATGAAGGTCAAATTTATTTCCCCTCTGGAAACAAGGTCCCCTGCAGCTTTCTACATCAAACAGGGTTATTTCCCTATCCCATCCAAAAAGCACTTAAACGTAAACATGGCAAAGGATGACAAAATTCCACTCTGTCATCCATACACATGCCAAACTAGTGCAAAATCAAAAAGGTAACCCAGTAGTCACTGCATCTACACGAGTAACAATAACCACAAGGCTGAAACAGCATTTCACGGATGGCTTGAGCTTGTTTTTTTTTCTTTCTTTTTTTTTTTTTTTTTTTAACAGCATTCCCTATGCTACGAATTAACTGCAAGAAGAGATATCTGAGTCTGCAAAGATACAGTCAGTTCCTGGTCCTGAAGCAGTGGCAGACTGAGGGGATCTGTCATCAGCAGAGTCAATCATGTCATGATTTGTGGCACAAGCAGTGTTTTTATGGCCATATCCATGAATCCCATGCTAAACATGGGACCCACCTTCACTGTTAGATCCTTTTTTTCTAGGTTAACTTAAGCTGACTTATGTGTGTGCTAAAATCCCAACCAAGTTAAGCAGAGATGCAGTGGTGACAAATCAGGGAAATTACATTTGCCAGCCTAGCAACAGCTGTAAGAAAAAGATGGCACATTAACAGCCCTGTTCCACTGAGGATTGTGTCCATAATGGACAGCTCCAGACTACTTTATTCCATTGCCCACCTACACAGGTGGTTATTAAAAGCTTTGTTTAGTCATGCAATCAGGGTAGTAAGAACAATCTGTTCTACTGAATATATATGTTGGTTAATCAAATATGATTTAACAGCTTTGATCTTCTAATTGAAAAGGCTTTTTTTTTTCCTGGGTTCATCAAAGATGAGTTAAACATAATAAATACTGTCCTGTTAACCATGACTTCAGGGGTACAACACCAGGAGAGATGCCTCTTTTCCTAACTAAATAGTAGATGGCAGAAATATCCTTATTGAAGTTCACTGCTGGGTGGGAGAACACTGGAGCTCTGTCTTTATTTGCCTGAAAAGGTCAGAGGAAGTAAGGTGAAGTTAATAGCCTGATGAAAATTTATTCTTGCCTGAAAGTAAAAGTGTATCTAGCAGAGCATCATCCAGTCACATGGTGTTTCAGTGAAGAGAGCACAGAGGAGCACACTGCCAACAATAACTTGTTGTTATAGTTATTCTTCTAGTTATTCTTTGTCTTCAACCAGACCATTGTTATATCTGTCACCTTCAGTTCATGAGTGCAATTATCATCTCTTGATGAAGCAGGATTCAGCATTTTCAGCTGGTGTTGATTTGTTACATGGTCCTTTTTTTTTTGTGCACACTTGTTAACAAACGTGCTTGAAATGTTCTCATCTCTTAAAGTGCTTCATGAAAAACAAGATGCTTTGTCAGGCCTATGTCTTCAACAGCTATTCCTGTGAGTGAACTCTGCCCTGCAAACACATAATAATCTCTTTCCATAAGTCAGGGATCATTCCAGGATGTGTATTTCTCGTCTATATTATTAGTTGTTGATCTCTTCTGATACAATGGCTTAGTTGTTAACATGGAATGGACATAACTTCAAAATATCATCAGACACAATGTCCTCATGTAACTGAAAGATAATAGAAAGGAATAGTAACACACAGCCAGAATATCAAGGAACAGTAACCTGGCTTTCTTGTCTACCAGTTCCAGATTTTGCAAATTCATAGTGGGTGGTTAAAGGAGGATGTAAGGTGGTCATTCCTTCATGCTTGGAAATCAACTGGATCCAAGGTAGTTTAAGCAAAATGGGGCAATTAATTTAAAAAATGCCTAGGACCTTGTTCATACTGTCACAGCTGTAGCCCCATGCTGCAGCCAATGCTGGGGGTCTGATGGCTGTGGGGAGAGGCAGCCTTGGCTGTGGGCTGGTGATGCTGTTCGCTGTGATGTCTGTCACTGTGGCAGCCATGCTGGGCCTTGTGAGCCAGCACATCGCAGTGGATACAAACTCTGCCAAGCAGCTGGCTCCTGGGTCCCTACAGCTCTAGTACTTGATAAGGTAAACTTCCCATCAACTTCCTGAAAATCAATTACTCAACATAATAAGAGTGAGGATTCCTAGAAGTTAGGGGATTTGGAAAAAATTTCAGATGTCTTTTCCAACTAAAAGACAATCTATCCATGATGTTTACAAGGAGAACTGCAGCACTGGGGCTTCTGTTGTGCATGGTTACAATCAAACAAACTCGAGCATTAAAGAAAAGCTGGAAGGGGATAAATGTATTAGGGTAAAGATAACCTACGATATCTTCAAATTATTAACCTCCCGAATTAATTTTCTGAAGGCTAGTTAGAAGCAGGGTGAATTCTTAGTCACACTGACAGCTGCCAGCAGAGGGCGTTTGGAAACTTGGCTTTTCTGCTCGGTTATCTTCTTACAGATTATAGCCTGCGTGCAAGTTCTGTGTGAGGCTAATGTCCTACAGTGCTGGTAGCCCATATGTTGGTACAGGCCTAGGGTGAAGGCAAAACTTAGGGTTTGACTGAGATTTTTTTTTTTTTTAGTCAATGAGCAGAATATCATTAATAAGATATGTATTTCCAAGTAATTTCCAAGTTAGTAGAGTATTGAGACAGAAAGCCACACAGCTCAGGAAGAAGTATTTGAGTGGGAGGAAGGAAGTGAAGAAACAGTGTGTTCTCTTTCATTTCTCCAGTGTCTGTTATATGTAAATTGGCAATATAAGGTGGAATATGATTGCGTGATATTGATTACTCTTATTAGATATTAATTACACCTTCTCTACCCTGTTATCATCAGCACAAGACTCAGCAGTGATCATATTAGCCCAATTCTCTGTCTGGAGCACCAAGAAAATTGCACATGTAGGTAAAAAAAAAAAAGACAAAATGGAGTGACTCTTTGTATTCGTGACTAAAAATCCAGTCACATTTCTGTTGATTGGGGATTTTTTTATTTGTACTGAGTAACATGGTGCAGTACAGAACAGGTCTCTCACAAGCAACACATTTCAAGAGAGCTGCTGTTAAGGCCCAGATCACTGAATTAAATGTGCAAAGTCATACAAGCATTTAATAAAAGCATTTCTGTTCTGCGGCTTCGGATCAAGGGATTGCTATCCATCAGCTTTGGTTCAGGCTCTGGCAGCATCCTTCTTGAAGAGACTTTCACCTAACCTTTTAAAAGACAGTCTGAAGGTATCTACTAAATGAAGGACAGGATTGAACCTTGAGATTGGTTTTGCCCTTTCTGTTTTCGTTCTAGAGATTGAGGTCTGAAAAGATGGAAACAGATCTAGCTTAGATCTGAAACCCATATATATGTAGGAAAGTTCCACTCCATGTTGCTTAAAGCATGTGAAGCATGTAGCAGTAGTGGCAGAAGGACTCTGATCTCTGAATACTATGTGGTCTGCTTCATTCCACAGTCAGAAACTGCCCTTTAATAGTTTTATCCGAAAGCCAGAGCATGCTGCTAAAATGTGGAATGTTCTTGTGAAACCAAGTGAAGTGCATTTCTCACCTTTGCAATATGATAGATGACTCCAGCACTGCAAGGCTTTTAAGGCTTTAAGCTTTTTTAGCTCTTCGAAAAAAAATAATTGGGGAAAATTGGGGAAAAAATTATTTTTTTAAGGTGTGTTAACTTTGCTGTCATGCATACTAAAATATTTCAGGTGGGAATGTTGATATAAGGGGTGGCTTTATCGCATATGCTAAGCAACTACATTTGGAGGTTAGTTCTTCTGAATCTCATTTGTGGTACAATGTGATTTATGCTGCTCAATATGATTTATTAACTATGTCCTGATAAAGTGTATGGAACAAGATCTTTCTGGGAGACAAAAAGATATTGGTTTATAATATAAGTGTCAGTAGCAAAGATGGTAAAAAAAAACGGGAGCTGAAGGGTACATTTATTGATATATATTTCATATATACTTTACTTGCTATAACATCTGCTAAAAAAATCCACCTGACATGTCATTATATTTTGTTATAGCACTGTGGCAGAGCTTTCCTTTGGCCTTTTGAAAATGCTAGCCTGTTAGTGAATGTTAGTTTGTGCAACAGTACCTACTTCCATTGCATTGTACATTGACACACACACGTTATAAAATAATTCATTGACTTCACCTGAAATAACTTTCAGAACCTCTAAACTTGATTATGAATGTTTGGGTGGTTGGTTTCAAAGATGTTTGCTTGTGCCTTTTCAGCAGAGATATCTATCAGCTATGAAAAGTGGACTGACTCTTCCTTTGTGGTGACTTGTCATTGTGGCTGAAAACCAACTTGTTCCCTTCTTGCAAACACACTTGAATAAGTTGACAGAGGGGCTGTGAGGAGAGGGAAGGGAGAGCTGGGTTTGGGGTGGGCTCTCTGCTGTGAAAGGAACACAGAAGCAAAGAGCAATTTACTCAGACCTAGGATGAGTGGGTCCAGTGCTGTAGTTTTGCATCCCCATAGAGGGAATGCAGTCATTACCACAATGGAAAAGCTGTACTTTTAGGAAACGCAAAGCTGTTCAGTAGTGCATGCCCAAATCCAATAAAATTCTTGGCTCTGACTGTGTGGCTAGCAGCCCCTTTTGGTATGCAAGATGTGATTTCTTTAAGTAAAGCTAAAATATTCTCTGTGTGATGACAGTGTGTCTCATTTTCACTATCACCACCTGTCCATACTGTATTTCCCCACTTCTGTGTTGTCTTCCCTTATACTGGGTGCTGTTAATGAGCTACTTTAGGACAATAGCAAGATACTAAAATGTGGCAGACCTCCATTTCCAGACCCGTCTCAGAGGAGTCAAGTCAATACATGGATTGTAATACTTTTTCTGGTCTAAATGAGTGTTCATCCAGCCAGTTGCAATGATTGAGCACAAAGTAAGTAACATTGGAATGATTAGCTCTAGTAGTTAAAACAAAAAACCTCTTTATTGAAAACTAGTAGTTGTTGTAATTGTAATTAACAGTAAAGTTGACCTCTTGCTCAGAAAAGCTCTTTCCTATACCCACTGATACCATTAAAAAAGCATCTTAGTGTATGTATTGGTGAGTTCATATTCCTTGTGCTCATAGTTAGATCTCAAGTCTATGTTGAGTACCTCCTTATCATTATCATTGTGCTGTTATTACTGCTATCATAGAGCACATCCTTCACCAGCAGCGTTGCACAGATAGCTAGAAACCTCGACAAGCATGGTATAATAAAAAGAGATAGTATTGAAAAATAGGGCTGGAGAGCAAAATTGAAGCACAGGGATCAAATCACCTACATAGCACTGGAGTTCCGTGTCAGAGGTGGAGTGGAAACTTCATTTCTGGCTTCAGTCAAAGCCTGTTTAACTTTTAGGGACAAAGTCTTAGTCCATCTGCAAAGTGCACTGACACATAATTCTCTTCCTTCTTCTAGCAAAAGGCCAAATCTAATCCTCTCATTCATCACATCAGGAAGCACATCAAGTTTTTCAAACTCTACATTAGTCATTTCACATCTACAGTGAGATGGCTTTAAATTATTCTGTGAATTAAAAAGTTTCTCAGATGTTTGACTCTTGTGTTCTTCAGATTCATAGGTAGACACTTCACTGACTTCAGTGGGTGCTGGATTGGCTCAGATGGGGAAAAGGAAAAAAACATTTGTTTTTTGGAATAAGATTGAGCTGATAAATACCAATAGCTTTTTCATTGACATGGCTGTGTGGGTCCCTACACCGGGGGACCCCTTTATGTCCTCTCATCTGCTCTAGAGGAATTTCCATACGGTGTGCCGCTGTCCTTTGAAAACTTTGACCAGGGCCATGATGAACAGCCTGATATAGAATAAATTTTGGAATTCATCAGCAATGGGAGGCTGTAACAAACATGTATTCAGCAACAATGTCCTGATACCTCTTTGCATGGAAGGAACCATATTTTCAAAGGAGGCTGGCTTGGGTGTGTGGATTGGTAGGTAGCAAATGACAATGTGAAGTCACTCGTGACCCTTACTGGCTGCTTGCCTTGAGAGAGAAAGGAGACAGCCGTGCTCCCAGATGGAGGAGCAAGAGGGAGTCTTAATATCGAGACGTGTGAGGTTCCTCCATTGATGCTGAGGCCTGGCTGGCAGCTCATTCTCCATCAAGGCTGATGACAGCTTGAGGGAAGGGCATCTCACCTGTGCCATAGCCACATAAAGTATGTGTATTGGGCCTTGACATGCATAGCTAAAGCGAACCAGGAAAACAGAGCCCTGGCTCAAAGAGGGGACCATAAGCAAATCCCAGGGCACAGTTCAGAAATGCTGCTGCAGGTACTTTCCACAGCAGCAATGGGAAAGGAAAAGGCAGCATTTTCATGAGGGAGAAATACTTCAGTGGTGGTGTTTGCTGGAGCAGAAGCCTCTGCAATTTTAAGACAGTTGGCTGGGTTCTCAATTGGTGTAAACTCATCCAGTGCTTTTGATTTCCTTGTAGTTAAGTTGTTTTGCATCAGCTGAGAATCTGGCTTTATACATCTGAATCATGACTGAGGACCGTGAGCCTCTGAGGGATTTGTATCAAAACCTGATGATTAATTAGCATCTGGTGTTAAAAGCAGATCTAGTTCAAGTGAATAGCACTTCAATGCAGCTATCTAGATGGAGATTTGATCCTCAGTTCTAAAGAGGAGAGACGAGCTGGCAGGTCACAGCTCAATCCTGACAAAGTCCAACCAAGAATAAAAAGTTTTAAAATAAACATAAACCCCCATGAAATTATAATTTTCTCAGAGTTGTCCATTTCTCAGTTGCATTAGTGAAATTCTTAAGATTCTGATTTTCTGTGGAAGTGTATACGTGGACACATACTAATTAATATATATATTCATTATAAGTGTACTTACCAGGACTGACCTGAAGCCTTCTAAAGGCCCAGGAAGTAACCCAGTCAAGGGAAAGAAACTGACAATGTATGTAAGTAATAATGTCAGAGAAGAATAGCAATTACAAAGCAAATATGTGAAACAATATTTTTTTGGTGACTGAAATATGCTTGCAACAGAATTGTGAAGAGCCAGATTTTTCCATGTATAGAAGGGAAACGGGAACCCAGCTTCCTCTGAAACCCATTCTCCCTGATCCTTTTTTATAAAAATTGATATACTGATAAAACACAGTCATCTCATAGATGATCTGTAAATGGTAAGACTTTTACTCTGTGCTACATATAGAATAATTGGCTGCATTGAAAATCCACTGTGTAAAGACAAGATCACAGTTTAATTTATTGTGCAATGAATTGTTTCTTCTTCTGCCATACTAAAAGCTGTTGCCATGAGCACTACAAAGTGCTGATTTACTTGCTGTCAAGTGACTCTTGTTATTTACTGTCCTGAAATCCTTGCCTCTTCATCCCTTTCCTTTGCATACAGGGGGAGAAAACTGAGAAAGGGGGGACATTGTTTTCTTACCCACAGGAGGTGGGGGCTGTGTGAGTGAAAAGCTGATTTCTGCAGGCAGCCCTTGGAGAAATCTGCACAAATGGTGTGCGTCAGCAAAATGCCCTTTGCCAAAACTCCCCTTCGGTGGCAAGGCAGAGGAGTGGCCACCTTCAGGGCTGCTTGACATGGAGACATAGAGGATTTCGGAGTCAGTACATTTTTTGGGTCTAGCCAATGTCAAGGGTGCTGGGCCTGCTGCACACAGTACCAGGACTGGTTTGCAGGCCTGCCTTTGACCTATGCCTGATCAGCTTCTCTTCAGCCCCAGTGAGAGCAGGTGGTGATCCTGGCCTCCCTTGCTGCTTCATGGGGGCCAACTGTACTCTGGAGAAGACCCAAGTCCTCCTGTTTTCCAGCCTTCTTGGAAGGGATGATATCCCAATAAGGGACATGAGATACAGATGCAGTTTAGTAGGTGCCTTTGCCCCAGGATCTTTCTGTTGCATGGCAGTTGTGAAGCCTCTAGGGCTCTCTTGTTGATGCCAGGCTTTCATGACAGCTCAGACTGTTATGGCAGTGGCACTGCCTGTTCCAGCATTTCCTGCTTGAAAGATCCTTATTTAAAATCCTATCCATCAAGCAGTCTAGTTAGCTAATTGTCAGAGCTCTTCATGCCATGTAATTAATTTTTAGACAGCACTTAGATGCCTCTTCAAGGGTGCATAAGGGTATGTGTGGAAGTGCATCTCTTTTGCCCTGTTACTGCAAGCATTGGTTTGTATTTCTTGCTGGTTCAAAGATGCAGACATCATTGCAGTAGATTTGGTGGAGGATTTAAGATTTGGAGCTTCTGTAGCCTGATCCCATAGAAAAATCCTAGCTAACCTTGCTGCTAGTGCAGAGATTTGTGGGGACGATCAAGGGGATTCTTTTAGTCTCGTCAACCTGCCATTAGGAGCTTGCTTATTATAGCCTAATAGCTGTGTCCTGGAAGCACCAAGGTGAGATAAGCAGCCCTCAAGCTAAGACTTTTGTCTTGGGTAGGAAGGACAAGGCTTCAGCATTTCATATTTGAGAGAGCCATGCTGCTCCCTTCTTCTGATTCACAGACACAGTTGTTCAGGTAAACAAACTCCTTGTGCCTAAGTGTTCATGAACTGCAAAGACCAGCCTATCCCTGCCTCTGACTGAGTGAGTTGGGAATAAGCCTCAGAGCTTCATTGATCGTGTGAAAAATAAAAAGTGCCCGTGTGCATGCACACACGTATATTTTTTTTTTTCCTGGGAAAAATGCCAACATGCTGCTTCTAAATTTGAGGCATTACCATCCTGGGTGCAGTCTATTGAATTTTGGGGATGTTTTGTTTTTAAAGCTGTGTTATAGAAATTAATGTCAACATGGAAAGTGTTTTTTTTTGTTTAGAGCATAATAACAAAAAATCATCTTTGAGGTCCCCTAAATGCTCAAACATTATTGTAGCAGAATGTTTTGCTTTTAAACTCTGTGTGCAACATCTGTGCTGTCCTGATGCATCCCAAGATTTTTAATAGCATCCTAGTGGACACAGAATAAAAGCATGTCTCTCATTGAAGTCTCTCTCTGTCAGAGCTCAGCATGGTAAAAAAATAAACTTAAATCATGGCAAAATTGTCGAAACCAATTCTTTTGAGCTGCTCTCAAACTAGGAGGAAATAGTCCTGTAATATACACCACAAAAAATCTTCTGCTTTCTTGGTCCTTCAAGAACTGTTAGATAACCAGGGATACAAGACTGAAATGTTTCTGTGAGAGAAATGTAGATGCCATCAACAGAGTCCTTATGTGGATGAACAAAATAAGATTAAACCACTCCAGAATTAAACTAGTAAAGCCTTATAGCAGTTTCTGAACCAGCCACTTCTGTTTGTTATTCACATCTGTTACTAAATCCTGGCTCCTGTGCCCATATCAGTGTGCCCTTATCCGCAGCCCCTTTCAGATTCAGGTGAGGTGACTGCTGAGTTATATACTCTGCTCATCACTTCTGTGAAAAGAGCTTCTTTTCTTGAAATCTCATCACCTTCATCAAAAGGAAGTGACCTCCTTTCTCTTGATTGCTCTCCAGCAACCTCTGATTGACCATGTTTCAGACATGCCTATTCTCTCTTGGAGCTTCTTTTTTTTTTGCTTTTGATTTGTTTTAAGAGAGCACCTATAAGTGCAGTTTGTCTTCCTGATATGAAAAGTAAGAAGACAGCTGGAAGCAGGCTGTCCCCTGAAAAATACAAAATGTTTAGGAAAGGTAGAGGGCAAAAATGCTTTTCTCTCTACTAAGAGCTAGGGATATAGAGGCATTTACAGCTATGCCATGTGGAGGTGGAGTCTTTCACCCACTCTGTTCTCTGCTCAGTGTCTTCCTGTGGCTTCATCCCCATGTAGATCCCTTCAAAGCCAGATTTCCCTGAATCTTGTGCCTCTGCACCACTTGGAGCTTGGGTCATAACGGCTTCATGCTGTTGTAGCTGTTTAGTGTGAGCCCAGCATTTTGCAAGCAAAATACAAAATAGCCTGTGGGCTCTGTGCATTGATGTGGTAGGTGGGCCAAATGATTTTGCCATAATCTCTTTGACAAGGTGGGTCATTCCCACCTGCTGTTTGGCAGGAGCAGAGGAAAACCTGAAAGTTAGTTTTCCCTGCTGGAGAAAGCAGCCATAAGGGAACATTGCCAGGTTGAACTCAAGCCAGTTATCTTATTACTGAGGGCCACTGGGACTCCAGGAAGAAAAAGAGGATGCTTTTGAAGTCAAATGATTCTGTTTATGAACTTCAATAAGCAGCAGAGACCAGACTCTCCCAAGGGCCAGGAAAAGGAGATCCTCTTGTGTAATCTCTCTGATCCGCAGGTTTTGTTGTGTGGATTTTGTGATTTGTAGTTCAGGATTAAAAAGCCCGAAGACCTTTTAAGTATGGATTTCATTTAGCAGATTGTGTCATCATCCACAGATGTGGAGCAAGCCAGTGTGCAGCAGACCCTTCATCAACTAATTAACTCGAGTTGTCAAGCTGCAATCAGTGAGTTGCTCTCATACTAAAATAATAATGATAAATTCCTCTCATCTGAAGCTGTCAGATTGCAGCTGCATGAACCACCAGCTTGCAGGCTCTGTAACTTACTCCATGAAGGAAAATCAGATTTGTACCCTTGTCTTGCCAAAGCCAGCTTTGGCCTGCTGCTGCACATGTCAGTATAAGGCAGGGTCTAAGATCTGGCCGAAGGAAGAAGTGTCCAGGATGCCTTTGGGAACACTTGTCTGACTGCAGGGCTGGCAGGCCAGCAGGGAGCCCTCATGGGCTCTGCTGAGGATGTCAGCCCTTCTCCCCTGCCAGCTCTTAGTGCTTTAATGCCCTCTTACATCTGCCCTGTCATCCTTACCATACCTGTCCTCTCTTAAACAAATCAATGCAGAAAAACCATTCCACAGTGGTCAAAGGAGATCTGGATTCAACTCGCCTGCCTTTGTCTTGCTTAAAAACCTGTAATGCCATCTCACCTCTCACCAATTTATGACATTCTTGCTCACAGCAATATCCAGGCATCACTGAGGGCCAAAGTTTTCTCCAAGGTTTGCCTGGACTAAAAGCAGACTTTGGAGGTGTTGAGACTGAGTACCTTGCAATGAGTATGTTTTGGATCAGACTCCAAACACACTGTGCTGTTTGAGCCAGACAGTGAGTAAAATTATCTTGGTATTTTCACTTTTTACTCTTGCAAATACATTTAGCATCTTGGTTCTTGGCATATGGAAAGCAGCAGTGGGATAGGTTTGGCTTTGTAGCGTTTGACTCCTATAGGAATTGGTAGAATTGTATTACAGTTTGTTTAGCTTTTCTATTTCCAAGCAAAATGGAAGGAAACAACAAAGATTATTTATTTGCTTTATCCAAACAAATTTTGACCAAGCAATTTGTGTAAGTCTTCTAAGAAATAATAACTAGTTTTTACTGTAATTAATCTCTTTGTACAGTGTAAATATAACAAATAGAAATGAAAAGTACAGTTTACCCTACAGTGTAGGTTTGGATGACACTTTAAAAGGCTATAAAGCATAAAAATTAAAGTTTTATAAGCACATAATTATGTGTTAGTTGAGAGAAATATCACTAGCAATGCTAGAGCTATGCTGAAACTTAATACAGTCTTCAGATACCTGGACGTATGTGTAAAATAAAGATGTTTCTAAGGAGACATCAAATGGGAAATCCAGTCTAAAGGCAGAAATGCAGAATACATTAATTAGGAGACCCAGTTCTTTCAGCATTCTCTGCCATTTCTCAAAACTGTCATGGAACAGATTTTTTTTTTTTGTCTTTTCCCCCTGGACTCCTGATCACTTTTCAGTTGGGCTTCTTGGTGACCTGATGCAGAAATCATTTTTTAGTATATAAATCTGCCTTCATAAAAATCCCCATAAATATAACACAGTAAACAAACTGCTTGGAGGTCAGACTGCAGAAGAGGTTGACCTTGCATTTTTAACAGTTTCCTGTATGCTAGGGCTTAGATTTAGCAGGATTAGATTTTGCAAGGGTCTTGTGCCAATTGTTTCCTACATATCTGAAAGCCTAGCACAAGCCAATAGGAAGCAATGAGCACAAATGGGTGAAATTTAGGCACGAATTTTGTGCTGATCAAATTCAGAATCTTAGCCAGTGTGCAAAATAAGTGATTTCTTTAAAGACTTAACAGATACTTTGGAAGTATATTTTCAATAACAGCTTCTAAATTCAGGCACAGATTACCTTTAATTCTTTATCATTAAAGCTCTATGTCCTTAACTCTTCCCAAACAAAAACCTCATGATTAAACAGCAATAAGCACATTAATAAGTAGGGATGAGATTCTCATTTTAGACAACTTGAATTTGCTGAATTAGAGGCTCTGTATTTTATTTGGTAACTGAATTTAGGTACGTTTTGCAAAACAAGGTATCCACCTGTGCTGCCTTAAAATACAGGTGTCTCTTCTGTCTTTGTAGATGTGTCCTTCCACAGGGAAATGTGCTTGTTTACAGATTTTTGAAAATATAAAAACAGCCAGATGGTGATGTGAACAAGTAAATACAGATACACGATTTCCAGTGTAGGTGATACTTTTTCCTTCAAAAGAACATTTTCATTTTAAGCATTGTCACTATTATACTCACTAATGTGACCTTTATGAGTGTGCTGCCTAGGGTGTTGTTTTAAATTGTTTAACCGTGTGTGCTATCTCTTCCAAAAAGGTATTTGAAAAAATGTCTGTTGGTAGCACTCCTGAAGTTATTTTTGACTGTTTGCGGTAATGAATGCTGGAGTGGCAAAGCAGAAAGCCAAAGCCTGTGCTTCTACCCAGAAGTTTTTTTCTTTTTTTTGGATAGCAAATGCTCCTCTCTTTGCTGGAATGATTACAGAGTTGTCAGAGATAAGAGATGCTCTGCTGTATGTGGGATGATACTTGTATCACCTTGTAGTTCTTTACAACATCAAGAAAAGGAATAATATCCGATAACATAAGATATAAAATGACATGTGGCCAGTTGCATTTTCTTTGCACGGGTCCATTCCATTTTAACATTAGTATTTAATCATCACCTAGTGTTTTTTGTTTATTATTCCCTTTCAAAAACTCTTCCAATTTACTGCAGAGTTTTTAGTACTTAAGGCCCCTCCAGCACAGATTGTGTTGTCAGAAAGGCATTGAGTTGTGTGACAAAACTTACATGTCATAAAAAAACAATGTCTTTTGGTTTATTCCAAGAAGTTGTTGCCTTTTGAGATGGAAACAACATCTATTGCTCCCTAGAGGGATTTATTTTCTGACATTTTAAAAAAAGAAATACATTTGTCTTTGGATTTTAGGAAGGAGTCTAAAGGAGCTGGAAGCAAATCAAGGTCTTTTCTCTATGAAGGGAAAGATATAGACCCAGCAATGCAGCAGCAGAGCTCACTTCTCCAGCCTGCGCTTGGGCTCCTGGTGTGCTCACTCACTTCTGGTGCCTATGTTGATGGCAGAACTCATTGTGCTTGTTTTGACTGAAGGCACCTTCCAGCCAGCTCTGCAGGTAGATCTGTGAAGCAGTGCCCTCAAAGATGTGTGCTCAGGGAGTCATTCCTTCCGCTACAGCAGCTGTATACAGAGTCCAGCTCTGTCTGCAGCCTTTTAAACACCACATTTCTCATGCTTATGCACAATTCCACTCATGAAAGCATTTAAGTGTGTGCTTACTATTTAAGTACATGAATATCTTGATGCAGTGAAAACTGTGGTTGGGTACTTGGCTGAAATGGGCTCTCCATGACCTGATTCTCAAAAGTGCTGAGCACTTGGATCCCTGTGAAGTCAGGGAACGCTGCTGGGCCTTCACTGCTTTGAAAATGGACCTGAAATATGGTTATATGAACTTTGTTTCATGCTCATATGCTTTCAAAACCCTAGCCTTTATTTAAGGGTGAGAAGATAATCCATTTTGAATCTTCCAGGAAAAAAATCCGTGAAGATGTTCAAAGGCAGACATTAGTTAGGGAATATTAATGAATCTTTTGAATTTTTCTCCATCATTGTTTTGTCACACATGCTTTCACAAACCATCAGAACTGTGTAGTTTAAAGGTTTTTGTGTCTGATTGATTGCTTTATAGTTGACAGAAAGCTCCTGAGTGCCACGTGTGTATTTGAAGCGGTATTTCTTTGAACGTCAGCTGATCTCTCAGGTTAGAGAAAGTAACCTGATTTTAAGAAAACTAGCACATAAATTCCATTCGTGCCGCCAAGACCTGCTGACATTGCAAAGATAGGTCTTGACAAAGATTTTCTTTGGGCTACAACTCATCTTGTACAAGGTGTCAGATAGATTCTTTATTTCTGCTCTTTCAGTCTTTATTACTAAGGGCATTGGTAGGGGAACAAGGCTTCTGCTTCTCCAGGAGTTCAGTGACTGGCACTGCTTGTCTTTCACCTGCAGCAATAATCCTCTCTGTCCAGTACTGATATATGCAGAATTTACTGAGGAAACAGGGAATATCTTTACTTAAAATTTTGATTATTGCAGACAAAGAAATGACTAGCAAAGATTACAAAAGCCCAGAAAGCACAAATCATGAGGGAGCTCTGTGGTGCACAGTGTTTTGGGGCCCAATCCCAAGTAATTTCTTTTGCTTAGTCTGACTTGGCAGCAGCTCTTCTGCATACGTGTATACTCTGAGCACTGTTTGAACACGTAGATGTTCAAATATGAGTGAAGAAAATGCGTTCAGTGTGGGTAGTGCGCATATAAATACCAAGGTGTCTGAATGTAGAGGCAGAGGTGATGAAAACCGTTATGCAGATGAGGGCATGTAAAAAGCAATGAGGTTTCTGCAAAAGTAACTTGTGCACAGGCTTAAATAAAAAGCATTGCAAATCATATCCAAAATATTTTCTCCGTGTCTATGATTGTGTTATTTCCATAGCAACTAATTATGCCATAAACCAAAGATCATGATTTCAGGTGGCATGTGAGCAGAAGGAGACAAGCTATTGAGTATGGAAGATCTTTTTTTTTTTTAATGCAATTTTTTTTAATTAAAAAAAACCCAAAACAGAAACAAAATTAAACCCCCCTGAAACTCTAATGTCTGCTATATAAGTGAAATTGCTTCTGGCTGGAATATTTTTTCAAAATTTTGTTGGAGTTATGAGTAAATCTTTAAAGGAGTTGCAGGCACAACTGCGAATGTGAAACGATCTTTATATTAGCTGAGGAAGTCTGTAGAACATCTGACTTTCAGCTCTTGCCCGTTCAATCCAGGGCTCAACCCCTTTTCAGCAAACATAGCCTTTTACAGATACTGAAATTGCTAATGGATGAGCAAGGACCCTGGAAATAAAAGACAAGGTGTGTGGTGGTCTTAGGTAAGTGCTAAATTTGGGGCTTCAGTGAAACATGCTCTCTTCTGCTTGACTTGTTAAAAAAAAAAACCAGCAAAACAACAAAACATGTTTCTACAGTAAAAGATTCCTAAGAGTTCCTCAGCTTACTGACCTATGGCAGTACTGCTTGAGCTGCAGAATCTACTGCCCAGAGTAGGATTGGTAGTTGTTTGGTTTACCTGGTTCTTAGGGGGCTGCTTTGAAATCTCTTGCTTTTGATTCAGGAACCAGCTTTATGGCTTTAAGGCTGACTCACTTATGCCTCTCTTAAAGCCTTTGGTAATATGTGTCAGCACAGACTCTTTGCACCATTTCTAGGAGAGAGCAGAATTTAGGGAGGAAACCCTCTGGTTTCTGCTTCCTTGGTCTGTGTGGGCTGTCAGAAAGGGGAATGGCATGCAGAGACACTGACACAAGATTTCTCTGTTGTTTATTCCATGCATGGAGATGCAGACTGGCGATGGTACAGTGCTGACTGAACACTTAGGTTGATTGGTCACATTCATAGACTCAGAACGGTTTGGGGTAGAAGAAAACTTTAAAGGTCATCCAGTCCAACCTCCCCTGCAATTAGTAAGGACATTGTCAACTTTGTTAGGTTGCTCAAAGCCCTGTTCAACCTTGCCTTGAGTGTTTCCAGGAATGGGGCATCTACAACCTTTCTGGGCAATCTGTTCCAGTGTTTCACCACCCTCATCATAAAAAAAAATTTCCTTATATCTAGTGTGGATCTACCCTCTTTTCGTTTAAAACTATTACCCCTTGTCCTGTTGCTACATGCCCTACTAAAAAGTTTGGCCTCATCTGTCTAATAAGCCCCCATTCAAGTGTTGAAAGGCCACAACAAGGCTCCCCAGAACTTTCTCCTTTGCTGTCTGAACAACCCAACTCTCTCAACCTGTCCTCACAACAGAGGTGTCCCAGCTCTCTGATCATTTTTGTGGCCTCCTCTGGACCCATTCCAACAGATCTGTGTTTTTCCTGAACTGGGGACTCCAGAGCTGGATGCAGCACTGCAGATGGGGTCTCACCAGAGCAACGGGGCAAAATCCCCTCTCTCAACCTGCTGGCCATGCTTCTTGTGACACAGCCCAGCATATGTTTGGCTTTCTAGGCTGTGAGTGTACAGTGTAGGCTCATGTCTGATTTTTCATGCACTAGTACCCTCAACGACTTCTTTGCAGGGCTGCTCTGTCAAGCCTTTCATCCCCCAGTCTGTATGGATACTGTGGGTTGCCGTGATCCAGGTGCAAGACCTTGCAGGAGGTTCACATGGGTCCACTTCTTGAGCTTGTCCAGGTCCCTCTGAATGACATCCTGTCCCTCAGGTGTGTTACCCTCACTGCACAGCTTCAAGTCACTGCAAACTTGCTGAGGGTGCGCTTGATCCCATTGTCCATGTCACTGATGAAGATATTAAACATCACTGGCCAGGGCGGAGCAGAAACTGAAGGTCTACCTACAGCAGCATGAGACTGTCAAGTTAAAAATCATATTCTCATTCCCTTTTGTCTTGTGTTTTAGTCATTCATATTAATGTAAAAGGAATATATAACAGAAAACAAATCTAAGACTCCATCAAAAAGGTTTTTTCTTTTCCTAGCCAAATCAACCAGCCTGGCCTTGAACTTTGGTTCACCCTCCAGAGGTATTGTTTCCCTTAGTGTTTCCCTTGGTCTTTGGAAGAGATATGTTTTTTGCAAAGCCTGCATTCCTGAGTGAAGTGTGACCAAACAGTAGCTACAAAGGATGCACTGAGAGGAGAGAGAAGGAATTGCTTGCTGGGTGTGTTGCTGGAGAAGGGGACAGGTAGTACCAAACGGTTTTGATAAACTCATCTATGTGTTGATCTCTGTATGTATATGAAATTACAAAGTTAACCATTTGGAGAGTATTTATCAATTGATCACCCTTAGCTGATTGGAATGGTGTGGTATGGAGTAAAGTTAATAACCCACAAAAAGCTCTGTCTCTTGTAATGTTTGATCTTAGACATTATGCTTACTGAAACTATTGGGAAAGTGCCCATGTCTTTGCAGAACAGGAACGTTTGTCACATAGATGATCAGGATTTAGATAGTATATTTCAGTAATAGATTATAGCAGCGTCTTTAAAAATGTGTTTTATTTTGTGAATCACTTCACCGTTTCTGTGACATGCTTACACACAGGTGACTGAAGTTGATGCAAAGTGGGTTACTTCATTAGGAGGACAGAGCAGGTACGCAGAATTTTGAAGACAGTGACAGAGGCATTAGTAGAGGAGATCCAGTGCAACCGTTAATGGACAAAAGAGACTAAATTAAAGAGGAGGTGTGTTAGTGGCCACATCTTGTGTGACCTGAAGGGGCTGGTGTTTTGTGATCATGAGAGTTAAATCATGGAGCAGGAAGAGAAAGCCACATGCAAAATGGATAAAAGGAAGGCCTGATCCAAGGTCATGTTGAAATATGCATTAGTTTCAGATGATGGTTCATTTAGGTCCAGAAGCATGAGGAGGGGAAGCCCTGGCTGGGAAACAGGCAGCTAGATCTGGAAAAACATGTTACACTAAAAGAGGAGCTGAAGGTGAGCAGGGGACCGAAGAAAGCCTAGAAAGCAGCTTTCACCCAAACCGGGTGGACAGATTGGTTCTTTAGGGTTCCTTGCTAGAATGTTTTGACACATCAATCACCATTTGAACCCAGAGTCCACAAGAAAATCCTGCTCAGGCCAGGATAGTGGTGGTGCCAGTGTCCTTGCCCTGTGAGCAGGGCTCCTCAGCCCCTTCTGTGCCTATTCACCGACGGGTGATGGCCACCTACCCCTTGGTGAGCACAGTGGGGCTGGTGGAGGCGGGCACAGCGATGGGGACAGAGGGGACTGGAAGGAGGGTTGGCTGAAGGAGGCAGGAGCATGGTGCAAGGCCTGCGGTGCTGCAAGCATGGGGTGAGGTGGCAGGTGGAATGTGTCGTCTGAACTAGGAGGTGTGTGTCTGCAGGTGATCGCTGAAGCCTTTGGTGAGGCTGTTCTGAGAAAGGGTATGAGGAATAACACAGCTTTGATGCCCAAACCTTTTTCAGCTTCTGTTTCCTAGGATGCACCTGACTGCATCAGAGTGCCATCTCTCCTCTTTCAGGGCCAGGGTTTTGGCTGGAGATGTTGACCAGCCTGCCACTCAAAGTAGCAGGGACAGAGCTGTACAAGATAAATGGCAGCATGCCACTGTGAATTGAGACAAATTGAACCTCCGCTGGTGAGACTGCACAATGCTAGCCTTCTTGTGTAGGGGAATCAATATGAATTGGCCACAGGATGAGAATATAAAGATGCAGTTGGGGAGAGAAAAAGTACATGGAAAGCTGAGGTCAAGAGATGTCAGTCATTAACAAAAGGTTTTGTGAAAGCTGTCATTTATCTGCCCATTGAGTCACTCCTGTGGACATACCAGCCCAGCAACGCAATGCTTCTGAGGTGTATTCTTGATTCACAGAATCTTAAATGTTGGAAGGGACCTTGAAAGATCATCTGGTCCAATCCCCCTGCCAGAGCAGGACCACCTAGAGCAGGTCACACATGAATGTGTTACTTTACTGTAATGGCTTAAATGTTGGTACAGGTCCCAGCGTGTTCCTGCCCCTTTAATCCAGTTTCCACTAGGAATAGGCAAAAGTAGAGCACATCAGCCTTTTTTATTGCTTTTCCCCAGCTCCCATGCGGGGTTTTACTCTTCCATATAAGCATGTCATCCAAGCTGTGGTTAGCCTGCCAGAACAAGGTTTCTATCGCAAGGATTTCCCATTTAGGCTTGTGATTCTGACTGGGTTTCCTAGTATGGAAGATTTAATAAAAGAGTGATTCCAGGACTGGATAATGTCTGTATCCTAATGGCTCTATTTCCAATTAGCTATTGATATTGGCATGAGAAAGAAGAACAGCAAGGACTTTAGAGCTAAATTTTACCCTGAATAGCCTTTGACAAGCTATTATTTCAACTAGGTGTGGCAAGGGATGGGGCTCCCTTGGGTCCTGTGGGACCTCTGCCTTCCTCATGTGCTTTTCTGAGTGTCTGAAATATACGCACTGTATGTCAATGTTTATATTTTTTTATTTAAAAGCAGCATTTTGAAACTCTCACTTCTGTCTTAGCTCTTGGCTTTATAAATTATTCCACCAATATCAACAGCTGAATTCTCTTGGGAATTGATGATTTATTGCCTTAAGGAAAGATGAAATCAAGGGATTTCTACTCCTTTTCTTATCCAGACAACAGTAAGTGAGCTGCTTTTGAGCCTTCAGATGTCTAGTTTACAGTAAATAGGCCAAACTGGCCTCTGTTATGTGCTTGCAAAACCATGGGCACCCTTGTTAAATAACAATTAGCTGACTTGACACTGTTTCAACATAATCTGTGTACAGAGCTGTACCTGGTTTTTCTTTTCACCAGCTAGTATGAGGCTTTGTGCACAGGCCTTTCTATGTACTGACAGGGGACGTGATAAATATTTGAATCCTCTTTGAGTTTCCATTGCCAAACTGGCCTAGTTGCCATACAGACAGGGAAGAAGAGTAGAGGCAGAACTGTCTGATGCCATAGGAAAAAAAAAATAAGCAGTATTGGAAACTCAGATTGAGACCAGATCTGCTTGCATGGAACCAACTTTGTGTCCTATGAAGGCAGGACTTTTTCTGGGGACAGAGTTTATAGTGTGCAGGAAAGGGAGGGAGGAAGAGCAGAAGAGTAAACTGTGAGGTATCTCTGCTCTTAGAGTTGGGGAAATTAGTGGAAAAGTTATAAGTCATCCAAAGTTGTGGAAACAGATGGCACAGGAGTTATTACCCTTGTGTTTTGGGCTCAATTTTTTTCTCTATAAAGCTTGTGCCAGGTATGCCCAGTGTATTTATAGCTTGCAGAGGAAACGAATGGAAATAATTAGGCTCAAGCTTTGCAGTTTGTAAAAGAACAGACTTAGAGGGTGGTTTGCAAGGGTGAACTGCTCAGGCTATGTGCAAAACCAGCTCATTTTACTTTTACTAATTTGTTCTTTAATTAATTGGTGCCTGTGTCTTTTGATTTGTGCTGAGACTGGCAAGATGCTTCATGCAAGAAACCTGTTTTCATCTTGATTAATTCTCTGCTGGGGCAAGCCTTTAAAAAAAAATATTATCCAGCCACCTTCTGGCTTAGCTCCAGGAGCTTACACTCAGAATGATAAGGCAGATAAAGGGTGTGAGAAGGCAGACAGAGACTTGCCATCCCATCTGACAGATAAGGAAGGGGCACCTATGGAGAATAAGCAGGTTATTTGCACAGGGAGTTTAGGGCAAAGATGGTCACGGGGTCTTGCTTTCCTGGATGTTAATACTGTAATTGCTGTGGGTTCGGTCAGATTTGTCCTTTCTGAAAAAGTTGTGTGTGGCAGACTTTCAACTCTACTGTCGGTGGGAGTAGCTATATTTTAGAGAAGTGCTCCCCAAGGTACTGAGTTACCCGGTTGGGGAGACAGGCTGCCAGACTCCTCCAGATGAACCGGCCGTACACTTTACTGAGGGAATTAATCAAACCCTGGGAATGGATCTGCAGCGGGACAAGGAAACCTCTGGGGAACGCTCGTCCTGTCCTGACCTCATTCCCTCAAAGCATCCCCAGCTCTTAAGCACCCAAGACATCGTTGCAGCAGTTTTTCACTGCCGTTTCGGCCGGCAGCGCTGCCACCGAGTCGCGCAGCCCCTTCGTAACCGACCGCGCGTCGGTCCCCGTGTCCCCGCCGCCGTGTCCCCGCCGCCGCGGGGCCGGGCCGNCGGCTCGCTCCGCGGGAGCGGGATCGGGGAGGCTGGCAGCGAGGCGGGCGCGTCGGGGCAGAGCCATGCGGCGGAGCGGAGAGAGCCGCGGCAGCTGCCTGCCGGTTGGATGATTGGTGCTCTCGGCCCTTGTCTGTGTGTGACATGCGGACTGGGGTGTTTTATGGCACTTGCGAGCCAGTCACGCTTCATTTTTTTAAAATCCGTTGCTTTGGGTACAGTATCTCTCTCTCTCTCTCCTTTTCCCTTCGCTGGTAGCGGGGTGGGCCGGGAGGGATGTGTACTTGTGCAGAAGTCTTTCTCACGTGGAAGCACGCAGCTGCCTAACTCCCGGCTGAGCAAGACTTCGGTTCGCCAACTTCGCTGCCGCACGGCACGTGGAACTCCTTGGCGGGATGGCAGGCGAAAGAACGGCTGGTGCAGAGCAATAGGGGATTCCTAGCAAGGAGGAGGAAAGAAAACCACAAACCTGTCACCCGCGCCGTTGACACCCGCCGGTCGTCGGAGCAGCAGTCGCGACGGGACGAGCTGAAGCCACCATGCGCAGGTCAAGCACCGATGAGTCGACCTATCACAGGAGCCCTTCTCTGGACAGCAAGGATTACAGTTTCCCAAATGGCACCTTCCGTCGCTACAGCAGCATGTATGGCGGCCAGTTTGGGGCTGCCAGCAACTCTTTTTTTGGATTCCACACCAACCCAGGCCCTAAGGCCACCAAGGCTAAGTACACGACCCCCAAGGGAAACAAGTACGTTGTCTTTTACCTGGATCTCTCGTTTATTTTTCTCCTAGAACTGAAGAGGTGCAGCATGGCTCACAACTGTCTGCAGTGTATCAAGTACCTAATGTTTGTCTTCAACCTTCTCTTTTGGGTGAGTACATGTTTGAAACTGAGAGATGGTTGCATTTGTGTTTGCTTGCTAAGATGGAAAGTGAACTTGTTGCTGCTTTTAAACTTATAAGTCTAAATTTGGAAGTTGAACCAAGTGGTGTCTAGGCTACCCTTTCTGAGGCTTTGTGGATTTGTGTGGACAGCTTACTGGGGGTTTCCTTCACCTCTCATTTCCTGACCTTCAAGTGGGTTTCAAAACCATGATACAAAGAAGAAGAAGAGTGTGTTCATAGAGGCCAGTTGCATGAATTAGTTTTGTCCCAGTGAGAGCCGTATACTCCTTTTGTTTGGATCTTTCATTCTCACGTGTACTTGTCTCTGAAGCCATGCATAGTCGTAGAGAAGTCACTGAGGCCATTCATGCTTTTAAGGTTGCACACATGCTAGCATCCGCTGTTGTGTTGTATGGCCATTGGCATGCTCAGTACGTCACAACATTAAAGCCTGTATCAGGGGTCTCCAGGTGAGCATTCTCTGTCGCAGCCAGTGATGGGTCCTGGCATTGCCATTACCTCCTGAAGATATGGCTCTAAAGGGCGGAGTGAGACCAGAGCCCTCCTCACCTTCTTCTGGGGCTGCTGCTCTGTGACAAGAGCTTATCGAATCACTACAGGGCATGTGTGTGTCAGCAGGGCACCATGGTTAGACATCTGGGCGTGCATCTCCACACCCTCTTTCAAATAAACGAGGTGGCTGTCAAAAGCAGGGTGGTTAGACATTTCACTGCCATGAAATGTGGTGTGGGCTGTAAAGAAACTTGATGGGGGATTCAGGTTACAAATCCTGTTGGTCCCCTAAAAAAGGGAATAACTCAGGCTAGAGAAGGGGAGAAAGTGATTTCTAGTTCAAAGTCTCCCATCCGGTTTTGTACATGGGAGTGTCTGTTCAGAGATCCTCCGGAGGTGCCTTTAGATGCTGCCTTCTTCCAGAGCGGTTTATTAACATGCTGAGGGAGATATTGTGTAGTGATGCTACTTCTGTCCTGGCACTTAAGAAGGATATGTGTGTTTGTAGTTGGGTGTTACCATGTCAGTATCACTCCTTGTGTGTGCTCTCCTGAATTGTCAGTAGCACACGGAGGGCTGTGAGTGAGATGGAGAGAGCTGTTCTCTAGTGTGCGCTGCTGTACAGCTGTTTAAAACCAGGCATGCTGCAGTGCTGGTGCATCAGAAAACACAAAGTGCAGGCAACTTCTGACCTGAATCATGCCAAGGAGTGAAAAACTAGTGTAAGTCCTCTGGATTGGCATGGTACTAACCAGAGCTATGAAACACAAGGAGGCTGTACATTTTACACCCTAGATGAGCTATTAGAAAGTATATTCATTCTGTATTCCTAAATAGTCTAATATTTATTGCAATTTACTCGATATATTTCTCGAAAAAGTCAAACATGACCTTTCTTGCTCTTTTCAGCCTTGTGCCACTACTGACTGTCGCTGGTTGAGATGATTGCACTGACAGCTAGTTGAAGTGTGTGCTGGAGAAATGCATGGCATTGATAGCTCTTTTCAGGACTATGCGTGGCACTGCCACAAAGGGTATTTGCTGCATTCTGATTCCTTTAACAGTATTAATCTTCCACTGAAGCATATGCATATGGAAAGAGATAGTGCTGCAAGTAACCTGTGTGTATTTACAAAGGCAGGGTAGCTCATAATAATATATCTTTGACACGCTTTTCAGTAGGAAAACCTTAATCCATTGAGAGAGAAGGAAAGGTTTGTCTTTCTCCTGAAACAGTCAATGCTATTCTCAAATGAAGGAGAGAAAAGACAGAGGTCCCAAACAGAGACTAACCGTATGCCAACTGGGCTCTTTGCAAACTAAAGCATCCGAGGAGGGGAGCGGGTGGTGTCAAATACTGCAGCACGATTTCTGTTTTGTTTCCCTTTTGCATGCTACCTGCA
This sequence comes from Urocolius indicus, assembly GCA_013401255.1. Taxonomy (NCBI): domain Eukaryota; kingdom Metazoa; phylum Chordata; class Aves; order Coliiformes; family Coliidae; genus Urocolius; species Urocolius indicus. The sequence goes on from WBNH01005945.1 coordinate 41,821, forward strand.
CAGCAGGAGTGATTGATGATGATCATGTCCAAATGAGGTTTGCACAGCATGTAGTTATAATAGATGCAGTTTTTCACCTCCTCACAGTGGAGGAAGCAACTAAAAAGAGATGACTTTTAAAAGTACTGGATTAAGCTGACCTATCTTTAATAAAAGCAGAAGAAAAAAAAACATTTCTGGTGATTAAAAGTCTTGGAATGATTACGGGTTGATGATGATGCTGTTTTGTTTTTCGAGTTGTTATCAGTTATCTGTCACATTTTACTTTGTGAAATTAAAGGAGAAGCAATGCTGCAAGAAGACAGGATTTCTCTTTCCATACATACTCACAGAAGTTTTGCTGCCTCCACCTTTCCCCTTCACCTTTCTCTAAGTAATTAGTTAGTGGCAGACAATAGTAAGTAGGAAGAGGAATTGTTTTTTTCAGACTTTGACCTCCAACTAAAAGCTGCAGTGATTTCCATTTATAGAGAGCAGCCATTACATTAAATGAATTAAATACCTATTATAGGTTGTTTCTGCTTTTTATTTTGTTTTGAGCAAGTGCTTTGATTTCCTTCAGAGGTCATATTTTCATTTTCTTTTTCCTGTTCCTATTCATTAACTCTAGTCCATTTTGTGCATCTCTACAGCCTATTACCCAGTACTTTCAACTGTTTCCCACAGTATGGCAGAGGAATAGTCCTCAGCCCTGTGCCACTCCAGTGGGATTGGTGCTGTATTTCTGTGAAAAAAAGACGATTTTGTTTGCAAGTCTGATGCATTTATAGGAAACAAAACTCTCAGAGACCTTGATTTTAAATATTCCTGGCAGGCTTTATTGGATTAGGTGCTGTGCTCATGCTGTAACCTTTTTAAAAGCTGTCATGTAACTATGAAAACAGAGCAAATTTCTCCTCCCCTTTCTGATGGTTGAAGGCAGCACAAAGCTCCTTCACAAGTGTCAGAGGCTGAGGTGCCTTGTCAGTGTTGGTGCTGAATCAGTCCATGGCTACAGCAGAGCAGCAGCTACTAATGCACAGAGGAAAAAAAAAAAAAAGAGAAAAATCTGTAGTCCTAGAATAGCTCTTTCTCCATGAGGAGTCCTTGAACAAATTGCTCTTGGTGCATTTGCAGCTACTCTGGGGTATTAAGGTACTGAAACATGGACGAAACCTTATTAGACAGCAGCACTGCCACTCCGGTGGGAATTGCCATTCAGAGGCCATTTCCTGGAATACTGCCAGATGTGGAGGAGCCATCATTGTATCACTGCACTGGTTTGTATGCTCCCGAAATAACTTCTGTCACCTGATACGTAATACTTGCCTGACTTCATTCATTTTTATGGACTTCGATTTTCTTTTGTTGAATTGCTGAACCCACGAGACTGAAGATCACCTCAAGTGATCGCAAAGCTGAGTATTTTTATTTCATAATGAAACATTTGTATTTCACTCTGAAATACCCAGGGAAGAGCATTTGTTTTCCACATTCTGTCCTACAAACATCCAGAGTCTCTTTATGACTGTCAGTAAAATGAACTATTTTCTTCCTGGGCTTGTAATCCAAGTCTCTACTTGCCTTCTCTATTTTTCTCTCTCTTTTTTTGTTAAAAAGAAGGTAGGCTATATCCTAAGGGCTAGGAGAGTGCTAAAGAAAAATGTCGTCTCCATAATCCCCCTTGACTTATGCCAGCACTCCTTTCTTTGGCTTCCCACTCCCAAACCTCCAAGGCTCAAAAAAAGGAAATGCACAGAACTGTACTACTTGCGTGGCTCTTGCTTTCCTTAAGAGATCTTGTGCTAGAGATAACTAGTTGTATTGGTAGCGATTTACCCATCAGAGAACGGAATACCACCATCTGACTCTTCAGGTCGTGCTTTAACCAACTGAGAAATTCAGTAAAGCACAGAATTAGCAAAATGCCATTGTTAGAAGACTGGTTGTAGAGAGGAGATAGCAACAAAATAAGGGAGACAAGGAAGTTACTTCTTTATCAAACTTACCCTTAGTCATTTCTAGGTATGTGACTCTTTTTCCGTTGTTAAAACATAATAAAGTTGGATGCACTATGAAGAAGTCAAATACTTGAATTCCAGTGGGTAGGCTCCTGAAGACCCAGGGGAGTGTTCACTCATGTCCTGAAAACTTTAGAGTTGCCACCTGCTGGTACTGTGGCCAGAGTTTGCTGCTGGAACTCTGCTTTCTACCTTCCTGCCTAAAGAGATTAGGCAAGGTAGTTTACTTTCTTTTAAGGTTTGGTCCAGATAAAATTCCTAACCGATACAGCCCCAGGAATCTTGGCTTCTGAGACACAAAATGCAAATCTGAAATGTGTGGAAATATGGAGCCAAGGAAGGGGCAGGGAGCACTCATGAATGTGTCAGGATCTGTGTGGAAAAAGGCAAAAATCTCTTTAATCTGATCCCAGGGCCCAGCTGGGGGTCTCTCACTCTGGCTTTGCTGCTGGTGGTGGTTCATGGACACAGTTTGGAGAGCTCTGCACCAAATGAGTACTGCTGGCTTGGTGCACTGGTGATACTGCCAACAGTCCAGCTTTGTTACTTGGAAGTAATTGGAAAGAAGAGGAGGAAGTAATGAAAATCAGAAATCCCCCATTACTGGCATAATTTTTCTTCCTTGCACTTCAGCTTTAGTGGCACAGGTATATTGTGTAAGAATGTGCAAATGTTTATAATATCTGAAAGACCTGAGTATGCAAGACAGCTGGAAAAAGGAACAGCTTCATCTGAAAATTCACCACGGGGTGGGTATTGGATGGGCCGTGAGTGATTCTGGCCAAATTTAGCCAGAGGGTGAAGGCAGAGGGGTGTCTCTTGGTTTATTTGTACCTTGTTGGGAAACCATCTGACATTAGCATGAGAGGAGAGTTGTTGGCTGAGCTTATTCTCAAAACTAGGGAATTTTGTGAGAGAAGCAGTGGATGTTGTTGAATCGGATTCCTTGTCCTTCATCTGCATCCTCCATCAGTCAGGTGAATGAGATTGATGGCTAAACCAGCCGAAAACTCTACAGATTGTTAGTGGCTGAAGACAGCAATCATTTTGTAAGTTCTACTTGGCTGCAGCCTTAAGTTAGTGGAAAAAACACCCCAAACAATAGAGCAGTAAGCTATTTTAAAAGCAGGAGCACCATCTCATCATTATTTGTGCATATTCTCCTCGGGTGGATGAGGGCTGCCACTTACCCGTGGAGCTGAGCTTATCAGTTGGAGCTGCCACGTGCAACTCTGCAGGGCAGGCAGTCATTTGTGTGTCGGCTGGGTGGTGCTCTGAGAAGTCGATTTGATCAGAAATAAGACAGGCTGTGTGTTTTTGCATGTATAACAGGTGGGTAATCTGTGACAATAAAAAATTTGATTAAACAGTGATACAGACTTGGCTTCTGTGTAATTTAAACATGGGAAGTGTACCCCAGAATGTGATTTTTCTCCTACTGCCTCTGAGTCTCTGATTCTTCTTTGTTGCTTACTTCTCCCAGAAACTGCTTAGTCTCATTGACATCTCTGCTTCTGACTTTTTGAGGTCTCTCTGAGGATATATTTTTAAGGAGTGTTGCTTTTGAAGAAGGGAGAGTCATTTGATGTGGGAATTACAGACTTCAAAAAATTGTATTTCCACGAGAAGCAGAACTATCGAGGGTTGATATCAAGTGAGAGAGATGATTGTATTACCTGATGTCTGATTTATATGGGCACCGATTAGAGCTTTTCCCATGGCAGTGACATTCATACATTCTCTTTCCTGTGTGGATTCTGATGCCTAATAGGGATTGGAGACCATGCTAGAGTCTTATCACCCACTGAATGCACTGCTACGGGCTGTGTTTGCTACCTAAGTGCGTACCTGCAGAAAACCTTTAGGAAGTTAATGACTTTGAAAGGGTGCATATCTGTCAAATCAGGCTAACAGTGACAAATGGACTTACAAGTTGTTCGGGGGATACTCAGACAACACAGTTCCATTTTATAATCTTTTTCTTAGGAAACTTGCCTCTGAAAGCTCTTAATAGAGGAGAAAAAAAATGCTTTAGAGTTGACTATGTAATAGATGCCATCTTCAAATTGCTTGCTGTGGGCCAGTTTCTGCCTCTGTTACTCGTCACAAAGAGTAGCTTCATTGCTTTAGGTGTGTTTGCTAACATATTGATATGCTTTTGTTCCATGAGTATTGGCAAGGACTAAACAGCTTGCCTTGTAAATTTGGCTGTCAAGGATATCCACTACACCTAATTCTGACTTATTGGTAGTACAAAAACCTGAGAAGACTGATCAATGGGTAAATCCAAGAGCTGTGACATGTTGCAGTTATAGAGAAACGGGCCTTTTCCAAGCAATGAGTGAAATGACTGCAAACATTATTCCCTCTTTGGGACACAGACAGATACTAAATCTGTTGCAGCCAATACTCTGAACTATACAGAGACAAAAGGCAGGTGAGATCATTTCCATCATTACTCTTCCTCCCTGATATTTTGGCTTGAAGGCTTTTTGAGGGCTAGCCAATACTTCTTTCTTACACATGATTCTCATCATGGGAGCTATGATCAAAGTCAGAGTAACTACCACAACATATGCTGTCACCTCACAGTTAATTTTTCATGTGTATTGGATCCTTTTCAGTCCCTTTGGGCCTTTGTTTTAGAACTTGAATCTTTCAGCCAAGGAGTTTTTTGTGGTTCTATACCCATAGAGTATTTAGAAGAATAAAATCACAGTCTCATTTTTTTTTCTCCAGACACTACTATTTCAAACATGATAGCTATTAATGCTGCTAGGTGATTTATTTATTTAGAGCATAACTTTTGGCTAAGGTAACAAATCCATACAAGTTGCTATATGAATAATATACAGTATCTATATAAAATATTTAAAGACACTTTGCTCTGGTACTTATAGTGTAAAGTGAGCACTGCTAGGTCAAAAATGAACTGTGGAGTTGAATGACTTCTGCATGTTCATGAGGATTGGAGACAGCAAATTGTATTTCTTAGTTCTGTCCTGTAATTGTTTCTCTGGGAAATGTTAAGCCATCGTAAGATGTTACAGAACTAAATGAAATTGAAATTGCAGTCTGTAATTAGACTGTCATATTGTAATGCATCTTAAATGTGTCTTCAACAGAAAAACTAACACCCTCCAAAAACCCCTCCCAACCTGCTTCAAGTGTGAATGCATGCAGAGCCTTGTAATTTAACAAGATTTAACTGAGACTTGTTACACAGATGCCTTACATTTGAAATAGTAGTTTGGATGACACAGAAGGCTGAGGTACAAGGACAAAGGACCAGAATGACTTGGGTCTTGGAAGTGCTTATACACAGACTTTCAAGACTTCTGGATGTTGAGGTTTATTTTCTGGATTTTTTTTGTGTTTGGGTGGGGTTTTTTGTTCTTGATTTTTTTTTCTGCTACCTGTTTTTCCATATTACTCATATAGCCCTTTTTATTCTTTCTTTACCCATGATATCTTTGTTTGTTCTCAAGTCTTTTCCAAACAGTGCAGCAGCAGCTACAGCTGTAGGTCATATTATGTTGATGTTTGTCTGAGCTTTACGCTTTAGGAGTGACTCTTAAGTCCAGAACAGCCTGATCCATACTAACGTGTAATAAATAAGCAATAATATAATAAAATCTATGTTAATATTATATTAACACTTACTATTACTTTGTTTGCTCTCATTTCTGCTCCACGCAACATGTCATGATTGATTATCAGCTCTTCTCACAAGCATCTCCATGTTTTTACTCCCATCCATTCTTTACAGGAAAATCCTAGTGACTAAAGCTTCCCTTTCCCCCTAGCTGTGTTTTGCAACCTCCTTTTGGAGAAATCATATGCTTTGATACCTGTAAACACTGCATCCGATGACCATGAAATGACTGATTTACTAGTGCTGATTTTATTACACATGTTTGTTACGCATACCAACTAATCAGTGCTGGCTCTTGTTTAATGGTTTTTCTCCTCCAGCACCCCATGCTTACACATTTCTTTATGTGAGGTGTTTGGACAGGAACTTTTTCTTCTGTGTATCATTCCTGGCTGTATTGATGGGGACTTTGATAACACAGAGGACTCTGTATATAATTTACAGTGGGAATGAGCTTTCTTGACTTCCACTTGTAGTCGTTACAAGGTGCTTTGTTGGTAAAACTACCAAGTGTCTGCTCCAACTCCATTCAAATAGGCAGCCGATTCCTCCTGTGCCTAGCAGGGTTAGCTTGAGACTTGGAGAACAAGGGAAACTATGCTGTGAAGACAGGAAACCCATTCAACCACCCACCCCTCATGCAGGTGTCAGTTTACAGTGTATTTTCCCACGTGAAGCTCACTCTCTTTTTCTCTATGTGGCTTTTCTTTGTCACCGTGACCAATTTCAATAATCAAACAGCCAGGACAGGGTGCAATGCTTGGAATTAAACAACTTAAGTCACTTATTTAAATCAGGCTTAGCACTTAGGAGCAAAAATCTCATTGGCATAACAAATGACTGTGTGGCAGGCCTAAAGTGGGATTACAAAGCTTTGGTGTAAACCGCAGTTACACCAGCGAAATTGTGCTTATGCCAAGAAAGCTTGTTTTGCCCAGAGGACTGGTATAGGCTGTAACAGCAAAAAGGGCTTTTGCTAGTATAAGTTTTTCCCCTAGTAAGAGTTTTGTGAGTAGAACATGCTGAGAACTTCTTTTTTTAGCCCACGAGGCTTAAAAGCAGCAATGTGCACTCTGTGATGCAGTCAGATAGCACCAGAATAGGACCAGAATAGGCAGAATGAAGAAGGGTAAACAGAAGGTGAATGTTGGCTGTAGGAAAGGAGAATTTGTTGTGCTCAGTGGCTGTTGGCTTAAACTCTGCAACAGCACTACTGTCTGAGGTGCGAGCAAGGTGCTTTTACAAGGAGTAGAAGGAAAGGATGAGTGCCTAATCTCTGAGGAGTGATAGCAGCCTGCAGCTGCCATGGCAAAATTAGATCATGGCTCTAGCTTGTTTTATACCTTCTCCTTCCTTTTTTCCTTTTAATTGCCAGCTTTCTCCATAGAACCATCTTGTGGGCTTCAAACCTTCTAAGGGGTTTTCCCCTTGCATGCTGTGAACTCCCACTAGTGGTACCTGCAAATTCTCATCTTGCAGTCCTGCAAGCAAGGGTACAAGTGTCCTTGGAACACACCATCCATGAGTGGTTTTGGTTCAGTCTGGGTTTTTCTCTAGGTCATTTTACTATGGAGCAGTTCTGTGACATAGCTGACATTCTTCCTTCCCTTCATATTCACCATTGGCTATTATGGAAGTATATACAGGCTCAGATGGACTTAAGGCTGTTTTATAAAATATAAATCAGTGCTCTAGTTTGTCCTGAACCGAAGCATTAAAAACCCATCTTGTTTGTCTTTCAATAACATTTTTAACCCATCCCACTACCCCAGTGGAAACTACACGTTTAGATCTGCTTATTCATGGCCATTCTATTACATTACTTTTTTCTAGAATGCCTCTACAAATTGGCCTTTAAGTTACATGCAAACCACTGCATCTCTCCTGTCAAGTTCATACACGTCTGTAACCAGATTGCCTTTGTGCCGTACAGTTCAATATCTGTACTCTTGTTTTGCAAGTGACATTTATCCAGGATTGTAGCACAAATTATTTACATATATCTGGATAAATTTTTTCACTAATCCCTTTGTGGCAGCAGGGAAAAGGGCTGAGTTGACACATTTGATACCATTTTCTTCAACAAAACAATGGGAACTCTGGATGTGAATCGAGTTCCACTGCCCCTTGCAATCTGTTATGGGCTCCCATCCTTTAAGGCCAGAGTTTTTAACACATTCATCACTTTCTTTGTAGTTGTTGTACCCACATAGAATACTTAGTTGTTTTAGAATGACTTTGCAAACTAGAATGAAGAGCCTAGAAATGGTCTCATGCATCCTGTGTACACATGCTGCCACTACTGAAGCATGCCACTTGAGCATGAAAAAGCTGACATGTTTTTTTGTCCATGACCTAGAAGTTCACTTCGTAGTGTACTGGTACTTTTCTGATGTTCACAAACCCCAAACTGTGTATCAGTAACAGTCTTGTGCAAAAAAAGAAGACAACCTTGAGACCTTTTTGATCAGTCTTTCAATACAAAGAAAACGAGGAACAATTTGAGCACACATGAGCCCATTTGTTTTAGTCCTATGTGTTACAACCAGTAAGAGCTCATTTTGAGGCTTTTGTTATTTCATGCCTTTTGTCAGTGGTGGATTCAGTTTGTACTGTGGAGGACATGGTAGTCCATGGACACAATCTTGCACAGCTTTGGTGCCCTTGTCCTCATCTCCCAGTGGCAGAGGTGACGAGGGATCTCTATTTGCATCTTGGTTGATGTGTTAGAGCGCAGGATCACAGCATGAAGCACCAAGGCATATTCCTCTCCTTTGTCATCAGGCTGTTGCCTTTCTTCTGCTCCTTGCTACGGAAAGCTGAAACTTGGAAGGTAGCCAAAGTGGAAAGTAGCTTTAACACTCCAGGCTAAACTCTTGTGTCTCTTTCTCCTCAGCATCACAGCAAAAACAACAGGCCTTTCAGGGGATCATATGGCAGGTAAATTACTGCTCCAGTGCCACAGGGACATCTCATGTTCAAGTCAAGAAGCAAAGAAACAGTCTACTGAGTTGGGATCTATTTACCTGAAATTAACATCATTGAAATCCTTAGTGCAACTTACGACAACTGCCATTTGTATTCCTTGAGTAAATTCACTCAGGACCTGGAACATTTTTACTATATTCTTAGCAGTTTATTTTCCTGAGTATGTTCTTTTACGTTACTTACAACATGTATCCCTTCTCTCTCTCCAATTTCCATTTGTAAATAGGTTTTCAGGTAGATAATTCTTGGAGAAAAATCGACTAACAATCACTGAGAAAAATGTCCTGTTCCTAAGGAGACTGTATGTCTCCACTTGTGGAACTGGATAAATTGTAATCCTGAAAAAAAAAGACTGGATAATCCCATTTTTTTCCCATCAATGACACAAATGGGATGTTTCATTGCCCTACTAAAACTTCAGATGAAATTCTGTTATATTTTAAGTACTGAATTTCTCTCTGCCTTCATTTCTCAGCAAATACTCTACAGGCTCTGCAGAAATAAGGAAGTACTCCTTCTTTCTTGTTTTCCTTTGCTTTCCTATCTGCTGTTACTTTCCACTAAGATTCCACTTATTCTACTCCAAAATTGCAGTGAGTTATTATTTTGAGACTGTAACTTGGAAAGACTTCATGCTTTGTCACTGCGGTTTAATTTTTTTTTCTCCAAAACAATATCCAACTCATTCAATTCCCAGCTTAACATTTTTAGCACAAGCTGTCAACTTCTTTGTAATGGCAGAGTGGATTTCCTGGTGCATGTGTTAGGAGTGCTCCCTTTTGCAACCTAATCCATTTTAGTAACTTGATAATTGTGATGATTCTGAAACTATGAAAACAGCAGAAGGCCTTTCTTTTTAAATCTCACCCCTACTAGCTGGAGGTGTATATATCTCTACAAATCTATATAAATATATGTATTATTTGTCATCTCCTTTTCTGGGCACTTGTACCTTATTTTCCATGGACTCTGAATGGAACTGGTCAATGTTCTCTGGTATGTTCTTCTTCAAACTGTTTGCAGTTTTTTGTGACACTATTTCTTTCTAAAAGAACATAGTTTTCCTTTTCATTTCAGATCTTTACAACGTTGCCATTTTAAACAGGGTTATTTTCCTCAGTCCCTTTGAAATTCATTTTTTACCCAGTATTAATTTGGGTTATGAAATTCTTTGAGACACCAGCAGCACACCTTCGCATCCTTTTCTTTCTGGCATGCTTTTGTTCAGGAAACATGCATGTGACATCATTTCAGTGATGACAGATATTACAACTCCCTGGCATATATGTAGGATAAAAAGTTACTAAGGAGAAGAAAGAAAATGGCAGTTGAAAGCAATGAGAGTTGTTGTGCTGTATGCTATTTGGTGCACTTGCCCTCCATCATACAGCCAAGCAGCTGCACAGATGTTCCATCCTGCTACTGAGACCTGAGACAGACTTTGATGCTTCAGAGTCATATTTGATCCCACCAATACCTGGATTTGGATTGCTGCCCTTTGCTTACTGCTTGTGAGTTAATCCTTTGTGCATCATCTCATTTTGTCCTAACTGGCAATGGTCTGTTCTTTTTTCTGTTCCAGCCACGTTTTGAGGCTTGGTGTTTTTCCTGTCGTTTATCATGTCTGTAAATGTGACAATGCTCTGTGGCCTCATGGTGGTTGTGGGCTGGGGATTCTGTAGGATTCATGCAGTCTGGGCACATGCTTTGCTGTCTGCTGATGTAATAGGAGCTGTTAGGTCGCACAGCAAGTTGCAGGCTTCAGTCCCCATTACGCTCAGTAAACCAGCCATCCTTTTCTCATCACAGATATCATTAGCTATTATATACTGTTTTGGTTGCTCAGTAGAGGTGTGAAGTCTTCCACTGAATTACCAAACAGGTCTATTTTCCCCAAACATCAGTCCAATTTAACCCTTTTTTTTTTTTTTTCCTGAGTATATGCCAGATTTCTCACAAATTCAGTGCTGCAATCAGTACTTTTAGTTTGGTTTTGGTTTTGTCTCTGCAGCTATGCTCTCCTTTTTTCTGTTCCCAAATTAGGCTTTTGCCCCTGTTGCCAAATGCTTTGTTCCTTCATACTAAACCGTACTCATAAAGAGAGGAAGCTGCAGAGACACAGTTGGTTTCTCAGTAGCTCTGGTGTGTTAATTAGATACAAACCTTTAAGCCTCAGCTGCCCATGGACTCTCCTACAAAGTTTATGTGGCTTCTGCTGCAGAAGACAGGGCAGATAGTGCCAGAGAACTCAGATGGTGCTTAAAAGCCTCTCACTGTGCTGCACCATGTTGTCCAGCCTGTAGCTCCCGAGCTACATGTGCCTTATAGTTTCTTCTGGAGGGAGAAACATCCCTGCTGCCAGGGCATCCCAGGGATGCCAGCATTGATGAAGTGGCTCTGGCACCCCTGTATACCCTCCTCTCTGCCCAAGACTCTAAGGAAGCAGTGGGACCAGGTGGAGACCCGTGCCATCACTGTGGAAGGTGGCACATGCATTGTGACTTTCAATCTGGAGCCATACCCCTGTGCCAGTTGATTCTGGAGCCTCTGCACAGGTGGCGGGGAGAGGGAAAGGGAACAGATTCCTGTGGGGTTGAAAGGACAGGGCCAACTATAGCCTCACTGAGCTTGATAGTAATGTTACCCTCAGCACTTGCACTGACAGATTTTAGTGGGAATGTGTGTACTGGTGTATGCAAGCATTGTGGAATGAAGCTGTTTTCCAGCATGCAAGGAAGTGTTATTCATAAGGTAAAGCTAGGCTTTTAAAAAGTAAGAAGCTTTTCCAAGGTTATCAAAGTCTTAGATGCATGTTCTGAGATCTCCAGAGCCTTCTAAAAGGTTTACAAAAAAAATTGTTGTGCAAATTTGGTGCTGCTGCTGACTTTGTCCTGAGATGGAAAAGCAGATGTTTTTTAAAGAAAAAAAGATCTGTAGGAAATTAAAGCTGGATGTTCACCCCTGACATACTCTTGTTTTGTGCAGAATGTAGAATCATTTGCCTGAACAGTTTCATTACTGTGTGCATGTGTGTGCACGTGTGTATGAGAGGGTGAGATAGCCGAGTTTTTGTGAGTGGGTGTTCAATTTTGGCTAACAAGATACTATTTCCCTTAGAATTTGGAATAACAAGTGACAGCTGTGGGACTTAAATATCTATCAGGTTTAGAAATTGTAATGATTACCCCAGAACAGTAGGTGTACATATTGGACAGGCATATTTTCTTCTAGGGAGAAAAGTATACATCAAGTTATAGGAATATTTAGGAATAATAAGAGAAAATCCTATCAATTTCCTTGAAATAAGTAGTACAAGATGAGAGGTAGGAGTGCAAGAGACACTTTATATGAGAAATATAATGCAAATATTTGCTCAGATCTATAGAAAAAGAAAGATCTATGGAAAAGAAAGTCTCAGTAGGCTCTTTTGACAGGTGACATGTTAGGAAAGGAATCCACAAACCAGGCTGTTTACTTACCGTGTAACTATATTTGAAACTCTTTTTGATAAAATAGATTATTTCTAACGTTAGTAGGGAAGTCTCAAAAAGTTTGAAATAAACAGTTTCCCTCTACTGTACAATACCTGAGACATGGAAATAAATACTTGTGTTCTCTGAAAACCACTTGAGGAATATCATCAAAGGAAATCCTTGCTTCTGTATAGTTTAAAATCAATGCAATGAGCTCAGTCAGGGCCCTTGCACAGCCATCATCCCTGCCTTTGCTTGTGTTGCAGGACACAACACTCTTTTCCCTCGCTGGAGAGACGTTTAGCTTGTGTCAGGCCACTTGACTGCATGTCATCAGGTGTGCAACTATAAAGTTATATTATCTAATACAGACACTGTTTTAAAAGCTGTTGAAGGGGGATTAAATAAAAATGAAACATAGTGATATTCCAGACTGGCTTGGAGGATTTTCTTGATTTACTTTTCTACTTAAAATTGAGGAAATGTTTTTTAAAAAGTCTTTCTTGAATATCAAATGTAAAAATACTCATTGGAGCAGAAGTTTTTGTCTTTTGGAAAGCAACATCTCCTTACAGACTTAATTATCTAATAACAGCCATTCCAGGCTATCAAGTGTGCCAGAAGAGCAAAAACACTGTCAGATGGTGTAGCTGGAAGTGAAGGGATTCCAAAGGACTTGTACTTTGGTTCTCTGACCCTTAGATTCCATAGTTACATACACACAGTGAGAAGAAGGAAAAAAAAAAGATGTTTGAAGAGCCTGTGTGTTTCTTAATTTCTTCAAGAAGTTTCCACTACTTGGTCATTAATTGCTATGTAATTTTTATGATTTGGAATAACTGAATCATCCATCCTGTGGAGATTTTATGATAGTGATGATTTTGAGCCTGGGGTGTTCAAAAGGACTAATATAACTTAAATATCCATATCCTGTTGAACTTCCATTCCAGCTGAATGTCTTTTATGTCCTTTAAAGTTTTACTTTAAGTATTTATCTTTTGACTCTTCAGTCAGTTACCATTTCTTCTACCCATACCTCCTTCGTCTCCTGGCAGACAATGGAAGGAACTTTGCCTTTGAACAAGGCCTCTGTGACATGGATCTGAGAAAGTGGCTTCTCACCTCTCACACTCTAGACTCATATGATTCTCTTAGTAAATGTCAGGATTGAGACTAAAACTACATTAATCGTGCTGTGTGTGGTGTCATATAATCTAAGATTTAGGTGAAAGGCAAAAGGCTGAAGTCACGTCAGTAGTCTTAAATGCTCTGCTTCCAGTTGTCTGATCAAGTTCCAGGTAAGTTTTCCAAGTAAGCAAAGCCCTGAGGATGTCACAGCAAGACTGAGTTTTCTTGTAATGCAGTGATAACCTTTTAGCAGATTGCATTTAGTTTTCAGCTCCTACCTCTGTGCCTACTGCTGCACCCCATACTGGGATTGCTTTTTTTGAAAACTAGAAAATAGGCCCTGCTTAAAAAACAGCTGCAGAGGGTTTAGGATACTTGTGTCCTGAATAATAATTTGAGTAACTTTTATAATCTGAGAAGAAACAATTTTACAAAGTGACATACAATGGAGAAACACCAATTCTGCACTGCTTTTAGGGGTGTTGCTGGGCTGGCATGCATCTGGATGCACTTCCCCAAGTCTCTACTTGTCTCTCTAGCCTCAGTTTTTGCTCTTCTATCTCTGTTGGCAATTTGTCTCTGAAGTCATCATGCAGGTAACACTGCTGGGTTTGTTTTTTAGATGAACATTGCATCTGTGTAGATAGTATTGTCAGGGACTTTCAGGTTTCCTTTTGTATTACTTCATTTTGCATAGACTACATTTTCTGAGTCTTCAGAAGAACCTGAGGATCCATGAGCCCCAAGACAATTTTATCACCAAGGAGATGTTGTTAGTTAATGAACTGTCTCTTAAAGTCTTCAACTCTGCTTAGGTGGTTTGTCTCTGTAATTGGTAGGTGCACTCTTCTAGGTGGCCCTAAACTTGCTGTCTGCTTCTTTGGAAAATGTTGCTAATTAAGCAGGAAGTTGTATTAGTGGCTTGAATTTCAGAGCTGCCCTTGACACTCCAGAGAGTTTGTGCAGTGATCTAGATATTGTTTATACATGGCAGTCTTTTTTAATTACCTTTGATCCTAACTTATTAACAGTTCCTTCTAATCTACTACCTGTAAGCCTGATGGAAAGACCATACCACTGGGAGAGTTTAATTCTGATATTAGGCAGAGCTGAATAAGCTATTAAAAATATTTAGTCATGAGTTATTTGACAAATTTTTTAAAATGTGAAAGCAGCTTTACAGAAACAATGTAAAAATGAAGCATAAATTTGGAAACCTCAGCTCTTGCCACCTCCACTTCAAATTGAATCTTTCAGAGGAGCCCACACCTGTTAAACAGCATACCAGAGGCAGCAGCACTATCATATTTGGTGTGAGTTCTGACTGTGGAGGTTTAGCCCTGGCTGCATCCCAGGTGCCCACCAAGTTGTAATATCACTCCCCCTCCTAAACTGGACAGGGGAGAGAGAAATACACTGACAGGGTGTGTCAAGATAAGGACAGGGAGATCGCTCAGCAATTAGCATTATGGGCAAAACAGACTCAACTTGGGAAGAAAAAGTTTTGATTTATCATTACATTATAAGAACAGGGAGATAAAAAATAAAATCTTAAAACACTTTCCCCCACTCCTCCCTCTTCCCAGGACTCTCCTTCCTTTCCCCCAGCAGTGCAGTGGATGGGGGTTGTGGTCAGTTCATTACAGATGGACTTTGCTGCTGCTGCTTCTCATGGAGACGCCTCCTCACACTTCCCACTGCTACAGTGTGGGGTCCCTCCCCACAGGAGACAGTCCCTTACGAATTTCTGCAACACCGGTCCTTCCCATGGCCTACAGTTCCTCACGAACTGCTCTGGCATGGGGCCTCCCATGAGGGCAGCTCCTCACACCTTGCCCCAACGTCGGTCATCCACTGGGAGAGCAGTCCTTCAGGTACCGACTGCTCCAGCCTGAGTCCCTCACAGGATCACAAGTCCTGACAGAAAAGCCGCTCTTCGATGTGGGCTCCTCTCTCCCCAGGGGCTCCCAGGTCCTGCCAGGAACTTGCTTCAACATTGGCTTCCCACAGAGTCACAACCTCCTGCAAGCATCCACCCACTCTGGCGTCGGGTCCATGGGCTGTGAGTGGATCTCTGCTCCCTGGTGGCCTCCATGGACTGCAGGGGCACAGCTGCCTCACCATGGACTGCACCATAGGTCACAGAGTAATCATTCTTTCAGTGCCTAAGCACCCTCCTCCCCCTCCTTCTCCACTGACCGTGGTCAGTCTGCAGAGATGTTTTCACATTCTCACTCCCTATTGCTGCTGCAACTGTGCAACAACTTTTTCCCCTTCTCAAACACAGCATTAAACAGAGGCATCACCTCAGTCACTAATTGGCCAGGCCTGGGTCAGCTGCAGGGTCCATCTTAGCATTGGCTGGTATTTCCCTTTCAGCTACAGGGGAAGCTTCTGGCAGATCTCTGTTTAAAGAAGCCACCCCTGTAGCCCTCCCGCTACCAAAAACCTGGCCCAGGCAGAACCACCACACTAAAAATGCTTGATTTTGATATTTTGGCAGCATTTGATGTGTACACACTGCAAGGTGTGTGGTTTGTTGAGTTTTTTTTTTTCTCCTGCAAGTCAAAGTAGTTGTGGTGATGTACTTGGGGTTGTGTAATTTTGAGAATGTGTTAGTTTCTTGGTTGTGCAAGGCATCTGTCTTGACTTCAAAGAGTTAAACATGCCAACTCTTGTGGAACATTCTTCCTGGTGAGGCCATGTCTGGGTGGAAGTGCTGTGGAGAGAATTCTGAAACCAAACTCTGCTCTTTTAGTTGCACATGTGATGCAGCTGTTGATTACTGAGAAATGACATCACTAGCTAGGGCTATTGTAGCCAGACCCTTTTGCCATCACTCATTGCCTGAAGAAATTTTGAGTAGCAGGAAGATCTCATGTGTGTACAGGCATACATGTTGATGCAGTGAGAGAGGACAAGAGCACTGGGGCCCTGTGTGGGACTTTGCATGTATCCTTCACAATTGGAAGGTGTAATTTTAATTTGTATGTCTTACAAAGCACTGCTCATGTTTATCATTTCCAAACCTTTCATTGACAGTACTTCTCACAGCTCTTACCTGCAGTGATTTCCTTTCAGCAGATCTTTGAACAGAACAAGTGCTGCTACTGCTCATATGCATGTTCACTGCTAGGAATTACCTTGATTCTGTGTCTTTTACCCAGCATTTTCAGTTAACTTCAGCTTCTCCTTGTCTTCATTAGGGAAAAGATACCAAAGAAGGTTTGTTACTGACTCTGCAGAGACAGTCACCCATCTGAATGTCTCTTTTCTCTTTGCAGGACTCCTTTGGATGGTTTTATTGCAACTGATGTTGTATTATCATTGTTATGTTTGTTCTGAATCCACATCAGCTATATCCTCATCTTTTTTCCTTTTATTTACCTGACATTCAGTTTTCATCACACAAGCACTTGATCAGATAAGCATTTTCTAATCTGAAGCCTGTGCCAGACATCTCAGGAAAAGGTGCAAAAAGCCTAAAATGGGCAATTATTCCAGATCATTTATGGTTATCTTATCTGGACGTGTTAAGACCAGGTATATAGAGCTCAAAATAGTGTTTTAGTTCAGTTGAAACCAACATGAGAAGCTCCACAGACTCCAGTAAGATCACGAATTTGTTTGCAGTTTATGCTAGCTCTGGAGGTAAAGATAGTGATTTTTTTAGAAGACATATACTCTTATAACTTGGAGACTTTACAGCTCTATAGTTTTGAAGGTACTGCTCACTCTGATCAGTCAAGCTTACCTTGGTATGTTACTGGGGTCTTTCTGTAGAGTAACCCTCCCAGTGCTTATGACCTAATCTGTACTTTCTGAATGGCATCCCATTGATTCTTGTCACTGCTATGCTCAGGAGCTGCATCTTTTGTCAAAGACATCTCTTAATGGCAGGTATTCTGACTTTTCTGTTTTAGCACTTGAGCTTCTCATACTCCTCCTCCATCCCTCCTTTCTTCCCGGGCCCAGCTCACTGTTCCCAGTATCTCTACCTCCTCCCCTCACAACAGCTCAGGGGGGCAGGGAATGGGGGATATGGTCAGTCTCTCACAGATGGGCTCTGCCGCTTGTCTTTTCTCACATGAGGATGACTCCTGGCATTCTTTCCCTGCTCTGATACAGGGTCCCTCCCCTGGGACACAGTCGTTAACGAACTTCTCTGGTGTGGGTTCTTCCCAGCAGCTGCAGCTTCTGCTGATACAGGGTCCCTCACACAGGACACAGTCTCTATTAAACATATCCGGTGTGAGTTCTTCCCAATAGTTGCAGCTTCTGTAGATACAGGGTTCCTTCCGCAGGACACAGCCTCCTCTGGCCATAGTCACTGCCCCTGGCACAGGGTCTTTAACGAAGTGAGTCACTGCCCCTGGAAGGGAGTCTTCAGCAAAACGAGTCACTGCTCCTGGTAAGGGGTTTTTAGCAAAATGAGTCACTGCCCCTGATGTGGGGTCTTCAGCAAAATGCAAACAAATCTCAGCTTCACCAGTCCTCTCCACAGGATGCAGGGGAGTGTCTGCTCCACCACACCTCCTCCTCTCTCCTCACTGACCTTGGAGTCTGCATGGTTGTTTCTCTCACTGTTCCCACTCCTTGCACCACCACCAGCCGGAAAAGAAGAAAGGGCAGAAGAAGGAAGAAACAGGAAGAAACCTCCTCTTCCGGCTTCTTCTTAAAAAGTGATCGTGGAGGTGTCTAATTGGCTCAGTCCCAGCAGTGGGTCTGTCTCAGAGCTGGGGAGAGTTTTGAGCAACTTCTTACAGGAGCCAGCTTTACAGCCCCTTCCCCCTTACCAGAAATGGCTGTCATGTCAAACCATGACAACTGTCTTTTCTTTAATGTTGCATGGTAGGGAACATTTGGCAAATAGGACACTCATAAACCCATTCTAATATCTGACCAACTTAGCCCTTAACAGTGAACACTCATCTGTGCTAGGAGGGTTTTATCAACCCCTTACTGATTGCCTGTTGTGCTGGTATACACAGAAACTTGTGACGGAGTTATGTCTCAGAAGCACCCTTCAGCTGGTATAATTGCTACCATTTCCAAACTAATCAGACCTGATTTGACATAAACCCCATGTGTCTGGAGTCTAAATCCAGAAGATTGTCTACAGTGGGTTGAGGGAGATTATCCTCCCTCTCTGTTCTTCCTTGTTGAGGCTACATCTGGAGTACTGCATCCAATTTTGGGCTCCTCCGTTCAAGATTGATAGAGAACTTCTGGAGAAAGTCCAGCAGAGGGCTACCAGGATGATGAGGGGACTGGAACACCTCTCTTATGAGGAAAGGCTGTGAGACCTACCTGAGGCTGGTTTAGACTGGAGAAGAGAAGATTGAGAGAGGATCTTGTCAATGCTTGTAAATACCTACAGGGTGAATGTTAAGAGGATTGGGCCAGTCTGCTTTCTGTAGTGGCCAGTGACAGGACAAGGAGTAATGGACACAAGCTGGAACATGAGGAGAAACTTCTTTGCTGTTCAGGTAAGGGAGCCCTGGCACAGGCTACTCAGAGAGGGTGTGAAGTCTCCTCTGGAGGTTTTCAAACCTGCCTGTGCAACCTGATTGAAGTGAACCTGCTTTGGCAGGGGATTGGGCTAGATGTCTCTGTGAGTCCCTTTCAACCCTGACCATTCTGTGATTATCCTGTGCTTTTTAGCTTGGTCAGCACACCTGGCTTTGTTACAGGGATCAGGATTGGTGTATGGTAGTTCCTCATGTGTACGAGAACTAGTCCACGCAGACATTTGTCCATGCAGGCTTTTATTGTCATACCTTCCCTGCTATCATCAGATATGGTTTCACTAAATACACTCTCAGTGAAAGACTCTAGGTATTAAAATGTTTTAAACAGTGGTTATATTTGATCCTGCAAAGTCCAAAGGCAGTTCCTTGTGTTTGCCTGTTCCTTTCTCACATCTCTGCCTTCAGTAAATGTCATTGATACACGTTTAGTCAGGAAATAGCAACTAGGCACATTCATCTGGTAAAACAACAAAACTGCACATCAGAGTGCTCAGGAGCTATGAAAGCTCTCCACAATTTTGCAGTATGGACAACCCCAGGTGACAGAGCTGCCTGTAGCTGCAACAGCCTGAATAGAAGCCTCAGACTTCTCTATTCTTGCTGTTCTTCCCTAAAAGTGATTCTGTCTTCTAAGAAACTCTAGTGTTGTTTTCAGCTGTTCCTTATATCTGTATTGTCGTTACAGTTGAGACTGTATGTCACTCAACAACCTGAAATACTATACAGTCTGATAACTAAATATAGTTGAGGAAAAAATGAACAAGCCTTTTTTTTTTTTTTCATACAAGTCCCTAATGAAGAAGTTGTATAGCTAAAAACTAACCTTCGGGGTTTTAAAAATTGTTTTGGTTTGGGGTTTTATGGCAAACTTTATCAATACCTGTAATAAAGGCTGATATTTTTTCTTACATCCTTAGACTATCATGACCGTGTTGTCCATTTTAGTATAGTAATACCTCTACTTTTGCAGAGATAGGTAAATCAGTGCGGAAGTTTCCCTGAAACATATTTTCCCTAAACTGAAGTCCCCCCTCTCCCCAGGGACTTATTCAGAAACACATTTGGCAACATCCTGGAGGAGGATTCTTGTCTTCTCTAGATTACTGCCTGAAAGATGATGTAACAAAAACCTTGCAGATGCTTTCTGCATTAAATAAAGAGCTTTCCCCATGTATTTAAATCTCCTGTAGCTTACTTTTTATGATTCAGTAGTGAGTTATATTTGGTTTCTATTTTGTAATTAGAGGGCAGAAAAACCCTCTGTTTAAAGTGAAGTATACAGAATAATCCACAATGCCTGGTGCCTTGTATCTTGCAATCCAAGATTCTGAGAGAAGTACTCACTTTTCTCAACCTTGCTCCCAGAGCTTTATGTGGAAATAGTTAGCAGAAACATTCACCAAATCTTATTTAATAGTAGCACCATTTCTGCTGCTACTCAGGCCAGCAAACTAAATTAGTTTAGCTAGGAGTATGTCAGGAAACATCAGATATCATGAGCAGAGGCATCCTTATGAAACAGACACTATAAAGTGTTGAGTCTGGCAACTGAGGGACAAATATGTCATTAGAAGTGAAGGCTTTGGCCAAAATCTAAGACCAGCTTAGAACATTTCAGAGATTCTTAAGTGACATTCTTTTAGTAAAAGAATGACCTTGATTCTTGATGAATTTCAGTATGCCATACAGCTTTACCACCTCAGGATCCTTGTATCTCTCAATGACTTTCGAAATTTTCATTCCTTTTGTGTTGCTGTATTGGTTGGTTCCATGGAACAGGTGCAGGCAGGTCTCCATTTCAACTGTAGGCAAGCTTACATTTTTCCCTGTGTCAGCAAATTGCTAGGAATCTTCTGTTAATGAAATGTGTCCTTTTACTATAGTACTTTTTTTACTTCTCCTACAGAGAGAATGTAACAGAGATAGTACTCTGCCTTTGCTTTATGGCAGAGGTGCCAGATGGATGCTCATTGCAGAGATGTAGATACATTCCCTTTCAGAGGAAGCAGGAGCAAAGATGTGGGTGAAGGCAGTGGAAAACGTGGGATGTAGAGTTCCTTGATGTCGACTTTCTGAGATTCTTTTCCCTTATAATTCATTTAGAAGAGAGTATATATAATATTGGCTGTAGGTCTGGGGAGGTATAGGCACTAGCTGACAGATAACAATTATTACCAGAGGTGCTCCTGCATTCAAAGTTTACCTGTGGGATAAAATAAAAGACCTGTTCAAAGCCCTCATTTCCCTGCCTCTTTGAATTATTTTTTATTTTTTCTTTTTTTCTGTCTTACCATTAATCTGGCAGTTCCACCATCATCCATCTATTCCCCTGCCTACACTCTGTATCTTTTTAGCAGCACTTGAGGTCTGTGAAGTCTATATTGTATCATGATAAGAATTCAGAATGACCTGATGCTATTCTGTACTGTTTTTTACCTCCGCCTTGCTGCTTCTCCTTCTTTGCTTTCTTGTTTCTACTTCTTTCCTTCTTCCAGTCTTTCTTTTACATCCAGTTTTCCGTTTTGCATCTAAGGTGGTCGCACTTAGAGAGGAGTTGGACCTGGAGGCAATCTGTAGCATTCTGTTCACTGAAAAGTATCCTTCAATTTCAGAGTCCAGCACCAATGTTGCTAATCACAGGGTTTTTTTTGTGTGTGTGGAAATACCCACATTTTCATGTCAACATATGGTGGTTCTATTAAAAGACAAAACCCCTCAAATTTGGAATTTCTCTTTACCTAGATGGCATCTTAGATTGACAATAATAATGTTTGATGCTTTGCATCAGTCTTTATAACATAGTGGGTTTTGTATGTCTCTGGTTAAAATAAATTAGGCCTTTGATGCATAAATGAATTATCATGTCAGGTGAGTGCTGAGGATAGCCTGTGTATACACTTATAATTCATGACATAGTTGAGGTAATTCTGCTTAGCTTCACTCATAATGAAAAAATACATATTTCTTGAAGTTACTGTTGCTGAAAGGAGATGAACTGAGAATAAACAACCATTTAAACCAAGGTATTTGGATTGTGGGTAGAGACTTTAGTTCAAAAGTAGTGGGTTATGTGTTCTGAGTTGAGCAAGGTCAGACATTCAGTGACTGAATTTCAGTGGATATTATTTTTCTTATCTGCATTGAATACTATAGTGGTCAGTTGATGGTACTATATATTTTTGTGATTTTGTTTCTAGTGTGACTTACTAATTTGTGTGAAAAAACATCAGAATCTGGTCTAAAAAGTACTAGAGGCTTCCCTTATCCCCCCTTCTCCCCTTGCAGAGTTCAATACTGATGGCATTTTCCTCTGAAAGTAAAATATTTGCCATGTTTAAGATTGCACTTCTTCCAGAGTCTCCTTGCTCAAACTGCTTGGTCTTGTTACCTTAAAGCCCTAAGCCACTTACTTAATACACATTCTTAGTGAAAAATCTGCCTCTGAATGCACTTTGCCTTGGTCAGAAAGCTTCAAGAAACTCATAACAGTAAGCAGACATCGCTTGGAGACTGGATAACATGCTACATGATCCCATCCCTCACAGAGCTTCAATAAAAATGACCCAGTTGTATTATTGTGTTCAGAAATTACACTACTCCTGCCAAGCAAATATGCCTTTCCCCAGCAGCCTAGTGCTTATTATCCTCTTTTTTTCTTTTTTGGGGGAGGGGAGGTGCAAACAAGAAGTGTGCAGCAAGAGGAGAGGCTATAGCAGCATTTCAGCCTGACGTTCAAGCAGCTGTAAAAACTGTGTTTTGTCAACTGCTCTCTGAGCTCCACTCTTTTTACATAACAGATTCTCAGGTTAAGAGAAGCTGGGGGAACAGAAGAGTGTTTCAATGATTAATGTCACTGCTGGGCACCAGGATGTCAGATTGCTGCTGCAAAAGAGATTTAGAAAAAAAAGAAGAAAAAAAAGGAGATTGAGACCAGTTTTCTGCTGTAGGCCTGAAAGCCGGGTCTATAAAACTGTTGAGGAACCAAAATATAAAGTAGGTATCTTTGTGCCTGTGTGTATCTTTTAAGTGCATCATTATTTTCAGAAAAGCAAGTCTTTTTCACGCTTTGACGCTTATTGTCCTATAGTGATTACAGAATTAAGTAAAACTTTTGACTTCAAAGAAATCTGTTCCTTTTTTATGGTGAGGAATCAGCAAGAAAATAAAATCCTTTATTGTAGAAGTATGCAAAAAATCCTCAGATCTGGACATAGAATGTGAGGAAGCAAATCTCTAGCAATATGCAAGCTGAAATAGTCTTGAAAGCAGCAATGCTTTTCTCTGAATTAGTTGAGAAGGCTCTCAGGCAGACGTGAGAGCAGTGACAGGGCCCATTTCAAATGGTCCCTTGCAGGAGTACACCATCTGTGTCCTGTGTTTTTCTGTCACAGTGCAGATGACCAAGAGACGGAAGTGGACTTGTGTGCTCAAACCTTCCTATAGCAGCACATCTTCTGCAGTATGAAGTGGTTAAAAAGTTAGAAGTGACTTTTATTGATGTCTTCTATTTTTAGCAAGTAATCAGAAGCAATTTATTCTCCTTGATAGGGTAGTGTGTAAGAAAGCAGAGGAGAGGCAGCCCAGGGGATATGAAGCATCCTGCTAAGGATGCTTTCCAAACCGACATCCCAAACATAATTTATTTAACTATTTGTGGTGGTGATTCTATTGCCCTTCTTTCACTTCATTCTGTTAAGGTCATGGTGTTAAATATTGCTACTGATCTGGATGCTATTAGGATTGAAAATATTGTAGGCTACAAGAATGTGATTATGACTGTAGCCCCTAAGAGCACTCTGTGACATCATTCTCTGTGGATTGCTGTTCCCAGGGACAGTGTCTGTTTCCAGGACAGAAAATCCTCTGTAAAGGTGATAGACTCTCAAGTGAATCTTCAAGGTGTTTATGTAGGAGTACAATGCTTTCCAATTACTTAATTAACCAGTGAATGCCTGTAGATGTCTTGTTGTTTTCTGGCACTTGGAAAAGATTCAGGGATGGGAGAAAGACGATTGCTTGTACTGCAGTTCTGCATGGACCTGGAAGGTGTGGTTCTGCTTAGCTCTCTAGAGGAAAGGCACTGTTCTCTGCTTCTTTATGTTCATTAAACTTCATTATAGGCCTTAAGTGTCTGTAGCAGTGCCAAGGAATCAATACTGCTCTACATTTCCTCTCCAAGTGTCATTTTCTGAGCTCTAATGCACTTTATGGTACCACTGACCTAATCCAAAAAAGGTAAGAGATACTTAATCCAACATCTTCTTTACCTTTGTTGCTCCCTACTAATCATGAAGGCCACATTCACTCTCAGGTTAAAGATTGAGCTTAAAGATTATTTCTCTGGCAATCCAGCCATTGCAAAAAATTGATTTCACCTGCCCTTCCAGAACCTTTTGTCTGGGCAAAGGCATCCTTCAACCTTGGCAGAACTCTCCTTTCTTCTCTCCAGCCTCACCTCTCATTGTGAAGTGCTTGGTTTCTATGATAAATAACAATGCCCACATGCTTGAGTTTTCCCTTGTCCATCTAATAAGCAATCACTTAGTGCCGATGACAGGAAACTGCCTGCAGAAATCGATAGCTGATGTGCAGCAGCCCTCTTCAGGTGTAGGCAGCAGTGAATACAGATGAGGAGAGCAAGTCCCTTGGCACAAAGGGGATTTGCAGACTTTGTGTGGCTAGAAAAGAAAGAATGTAGGAAAGGGTACCGTTTGGGGTGAAAAGAGGGGATTGTGGATTTTGGTGTCAGTAGGTATAAGGGCTAAACAAATAAAGCAGTGTGGATATGAGTATGTAACCACCTAGTGTGTGCAACTTGATGTTTTGTGTAAGAAATTGTTACAGAGGAGCCAGCATCAGCCTGCTGGGGTGTAGGTGTATGTGAAAGAATGGGTTTGGGTAAGGATTCTGGGGCAAATGTGGGAATGAATTCAAGATGCTCTTGCATTCTTGACAGAGCTGGCACGGTGTCTGTGGATGTGGACCTTGGAGACTGCACCATTACTTGTTCCTGGCATTGCACATGAGTTCAGGTGGTTTTAATGATCCATTCTGACCTTTAAAAACAAATCTCTGCATACTGACTGCAATAACTGTCTAAGATACTGATCAGGTAGTGTAAAAGGGAAGGGGAGCTAGAAAGGAATGTTCTTTCTGACAGAATTGTTTCTATTGATGCTTTGATGCCATCAGATTATTTCCATCTTGTTGAATGCTTGTTGTTGTAGAGGGAAAAACTTGCAATCTCCCCACAGAGATATGTTCAGGCCCGCTGCTTTTTTACCTTACATACTAATTCCCTTATTCCTCTAAAATGACCCTATCATGTTTGACATTGTTGGGTTTTCTTTTCCTGATACTTTTCCCCTCTCCTACTCTCTAAGCCACTTCCACTCTACTTATCCCGCTGTAAAACTGTTTTTCCCTCAGATTGGAATTGACTCTCTTGCAACAGAGTGATTTACACACTTTGCAATGAGCATATTATAAAAAAATTATTTGTATTCTGTTCTACAGTCTGGATTGGGTGGGATTTTTTTTGTTGTTTACTTCCAATTCCAACTTGCCTTTCCTTCTTCACCTTCTAACCTACTCTGTTGTACAAAAATAAATATTAGTATAAGTGCATATTACTCACTTCAGATAAGATCTTGTGGATTTTCTTGTGGACTCTAGCAGACTATTTCTTTATCCCGTGCAGCATGGACTAATTTTGTTCTTGTCTCCCATAATTTTTTCTTGATTTCGGAATCAATCTAATCTTCTCTAATTTTTCTGGTACTCTGTTCAGTTTTTCACCAGTTCTCTGATTAGATCTGACTGGGGCATTGTTCTACACTGACACGATGTAATTTCATACTCCTATTTTATTTTTTTTTCCCCCTCCTGAGGTACAGTGTAATTTCCTGCGAGGTCTTCACAAGTGGTTGCCATGCTGTGAGCCAATAGTTCAGCTGGAAGTAAGAATGCCCCGGGGCTTCTTTAATGCATATTAATGCATATTTTAACCAATGCAAAGTCTCATTACATATGAGGAATTTCACTAAAATTTCATCAACTCAATCTTAGATTTTGATTTGCTCTTGTTGGTTAGAGAGATTGGCATGTAAATCTTTTCAAGTCCCTTGAAAATATGTGATATTACTGAGGAATGTATTTTATATTACCTTGTAGTAACTGAAAGCAATTGGGACTGCTGTCAGTCTGAAAGACTGTACTGCATAGTTTAAATGGGCAAGGTCTGATCCTTTACCTGGGCGTGCAGTTTCAAGGAACAGGGAAGATCACAATGATTGCATTTTATCTTACACCCTACACCACTCATTGCAGAGCTTCTCTGAACAGCTCTTTGATAGCACGAGGCAACTTCTTTTCTTTTCTTTTCTTTTCTTTTCTTTTCTTTTCTTTTCTTTTCTTTTCTTTTCTTTTCTTTTCTTTTCTTTTCTTTTCTTTTCTTTTCTTTTCTTTTCTTTTCTTTTCTTTTCTTTTCTTTTCTTTTCTTTTCTTTTCTTTTCTTTGTGTTGAAAATGGGGTTTGTTTGCTTAAAGCAGTGAGGTTTCATTCTTGTTTGGTCCTCAAGCACTAATGTAATGATCCTGATTATTAGGAGTAATAAGATCTAAAAGCTAAGTCTTACAAAAAGCCAGTTAAAGCAATTGGAGAGAAGCTGACTTAGCATTGCAGCTGATCTTTCTCCAATTCTGCCTGTCTACTGAGTAAGAAGTGGTAGGGAAAAGCACTCAGAAATTACTGTGTTTTTTTCTCTCCTTTTTTTTTTGCCACCATTGCAAGTGCCTACCTGTCCCAGCTCTATGTTTTCTCATAGCCACTGCCTTTCAGTAGAATTTACAAGCCACATACAAACTTGCAGGAGATGTTTTGCTTTTCTTTTTTCCTCTACAGAAACCCTGCAAGTAAAGGCAAAGTAAAACCACTATATTTGACTTCCTTTGCATGGCTTTTCTCAAGCTCATACTTCAAAGACAATTGTTTTACTTAATTTACTGGGTTTTTTTTAATATATTCTAGAATTGGAACAAGTACATTCAGGTTTTGATCTTTGCAAATCACTAGAACTAGTTGAGTGCTTGCACACTTCCATAGGAGCCCAGAACTGTCATGGCTGGCAAGAGAACATCTTTGCTGCCAGCAGGAAGGAAGGATTCTGTTTCTTGCACTGAAGTCTCAAGGAAGTTATTTTGGGACCTAGTGTTGCACCACTGATTTCAAGGATCTCTTTTCAAGTGCTTCAGTAGCTGCACAATTACACGTAGCCTTTAGATTCTGTTTTTCTGCATTTCAGAAATAATTTACACCTTTTAGTGTAAATTATGATGGGTGTTCTCCTAAATAGTAACATAGGGCATGAGTGGGTATTTGGAGATCTTTACCAACTCTTGAAGACTTTATGATCTCATTTTTAATGAGGTAGATTACATTTTAATACTAGGCAGTTTTTGGAATCAGATTATGATGGGGATAGGCTCATTTGGTGAAGGTGTACATTTTGATAATTCCAATGGGATGACATTTTTTTTTCCTACTGTGACAATTTTGCTTACAAAATCATATTCCTAATGTCTTTGTCATCAGAATTCAACTGAGGAGTTGTCAGAAATTTGTAAGGCAGAAAAAAATATCCAGAGTGCTATATTTAGCTGTGCATTAATGAGTGTAATGAATGAAGACTTGTTTGTGTCCATGAAGTAAGCGGAGATGTTTTAAAGGTGTGCATGGAGCAAACATATGGAATTGCTTGTCAAGAGTTAAGTCCTGTTCTTTTCAATGAGGGTCATGCAATAAATTATCTGTCAGTATAAAGCACATTTTTTTGATCCTCCAAGGCATGCTGTGTGCCTTTATAGATGTAAGAGTGGAAAAACAGCTCCAGGTAAACATCCAGGCAAAACTGGAGACTGGCAAGCCTCTATTGTTGCTAGCAATTGACTATTCTTGTAAATTTTTGCTGTGGTGGATTTACCTGCAATCTTTTTGTGTTTGAATTGTTGTTACTGACTGGATCCTTAGAAAAAAGGATTTGAGAAAGAGTGTTTGGTTGACATCAATAAGAAGATCCTACAGTGCTGCCTCTTGCAGTGGCTTTGGCTGCATGGGGTAGCTGTCACTCTAGTATCATGTGTGAAGGGTTTTCTACTCACAGTTCTCACCATTTCTAATGCTCAAAATTAATCAAGCTGGGTCAAACACTGTTGTAGATGATTTGGGAAACAACTGAGTGAAAACAGAACTCTCTAGAGATGCATTGATTAGGTTGTCCAAGACCTGCTTCACCTTATTGGCTCCAGAAAGAGTATCCCTTACAGAAGTGGGGGAAAAAGCGTTTTAAGTTTTTGGAATAGCAGGTTCAAAAACATCTACTTTTAGGAGGTGGTGGTGATATGCAACCTTGGAAGGCACTGAGGAAAAAGAAGGTTGTGTCAGGGCATTGGAGACCATTGTCTAGTACTTTATCAGATGGAAGTAGGATGACAAAGACCATAGTCACGTGAAGCGAGCAAATCTCATGTAACTGCTCTGAGACAAGAAATTATGTTGCTTTCAGAGACTCATCAGTAGAATCTAATTAAAGTACTGCAGAAAACAGAATTCCCCTTAAGTGGATTTGTTTGCTGGCAATTTGATATGAAATCAGGGGACTAGCAACAGATGATTAGCACTTATTTTTTTAAGTTTTTTGTTTTGTTTTGTTCACTTTTAAGAGATCAGGAGATACATAATGTATAATACGACTTGTGGCATCATTAGCAATTCCTCCAGCTTTATTTTCCCTGTCACTCTGTAATGAGTAATGAACTAAGCTGTTACTAAAGCAAGCTTACCAAGCCATTGCTTTTTAAAAATTGCCAGTCTCTCAATATGTCCCTCTCCTTATTATTAATTTTAAATAACTCTCATTTTTATGGTTGCCTTTCTGTTCCCTGTGAATTTTGTATGTTTATATTCACATACCTTCAGTCCTCTGAGTCAAGATGTGGTGATTAGGTTCTCGCTCTTACCAGCTTCCAGGACACAAGAACAAAGGATGGTGATCACAGGCAATGTAAGGTCAGAAAAAATACACTCAAAGACAGAAATCTACTTTAGAGGCAAGATAGACTGTGAAATTCACTGTTGCATTGAAGTTGCCAGAATTCCTGAAAAGTGATGAAGATTTCGTGTCTATTAACAGCATTTGTAACTGAGCTTGCTGTAACTGGTAAGAGTTAAGCCTGAAGTTTACCTTCTTTAAAAGCTATGTCTTGCTACATGGCTGTAAGGAGGCTGGGGCTGAATCACCAGTCCTGTTCAACTGGTGTTTCCATCCAGCTCAAAAAGGGTTTTATTGGGTAATACAGATTACTATGGTCAAAAAGACATTTTGACATGCAAATAATACAGTTTGAGCAAACGAATTGTGGTAAGTGTGGGGCAGAATGATGAATTCAGTCTCATGTGCTCCTATTTTCCATTTCCCAACAGATGATGTCCAGGAAAGATGGAAGATCACTTTTTCAGTCACAAAGGAAAATACTTGGAAATGAACCTGCATGTGCTTGTTATGTTAGTGAATACAGACAAACCATTTCTAAATGTGAAATTTAGGATTTTGTGTTCCTCTTTTTTTTCCAAAGACTTTGGCATTTAAGGTTTCCTGCACTTAATAAAAATTCAGATCTTAATGTGTTCAGAATTAAAACACTTAAGAGGTTTGGAAGATGGTCTCTATGTGGAATATCTTATTTCACTGTGCACTCTAGAATTTATTTTGCCTTCTATGAAGCATCTGCCCCTGTTGGAGATAAGTTATAAGAATAGAAGAATTGAGGGTCTAATTTGAACTTTCCCTATCTAATAAGATAGTAAAGCTAGCAGTGTGAAAGGAAGTATCTTTCTATAAATGCAAATGGATTAAAGGCCAAGGCTTTCAAAAACACAAATGATTTTTAGATGCTTCAGTTCTGTTGTGCTTAACCTGTGAGATTCCTTTAAAGGGCATTGAAGTTTCTAAAATAAGGCACTTGTATCGTGAATGTTATGTAAAGTTCTGATGCCTCTCATCTCAAAAAGTCTAGAACAACTCTAGAACATACAGAGGAGGGAGATGGGAGGATCAGAGCCAGAGAACAGCTTGTAGATGAGGAGCAGTTAAAGTAGATCTCTTTGATCAAGGAAACAGATGGCCGAAGATGGAACTCAACAGATTTTGTAAGCATAAAATTAGGGGTTACATGGAAAAGGTTGAATAAAGAACAGTTTCTTGAAGAATATGTAGCAAAGCCTGTGGATGCTGTTGCCACAGTGTGGGCAGCATGCATTCAAAAATTAGAAATTTGGGAATAAAACCTGTTAAAGGCTATGCAAGATGAAGACACTTCAGACTCGGGGTGCCCAAGTGCTGGAGCCTGAGGCAGGGCTCTGGGAAGGAGTACCTGTATGCTGCCTCTGTCCTTGTACTTTCCTCTGGTGTAGGATGTGGTTTGAGATTCATCCCTATTCTGGATGGAAGCTTGTTCTGACTTGATGCAACCATTTCTTAGTGAATTATTGGGTTCTTGTCTCCTGAGAAAGAGGCTGTGTAAAAACATCTTCATTTAGGCACAAAAAATAGATGGTTTAAAATCCCTTCTTTGCACTTCAGGCCATAAAATGACAAATTTCAGAGCATTAATTTTGAAGAATGTAAAGAATATCACCTTGCTCCTTGCTTGACCCCAGGAATATGGGATAGCTCATAGACTAAAGTATTATTTGCTGCAGGCACAAGAATTGGAATTTAGCCATTTTTTGAGCAAAAGAGAATACTTTATGCTAAGTGACAGTGTTAGGTGAGTGATGCCATCATGTTTCTTGATAAAAGTGTAATCCCATCTAAATATGGTTCTGTGTGATAGAGCTTAACGATTTCAAAGAGGAATCATTACAGACAATCAGACAAATAGAATGGATTTAGAGGGAAAAAAAGCCAATGAGCTGGAATAGTTATTTACCTGATGGCTTAGTGCATGTAGGGATAGGAGTGGTTATCCTGTCAGGCTTCCTAGGTACCTGTCAGAGTGTTTTCTGCTCCATAGTGTACATATTTATACAATTAGATTGAAGACTTAAATGTGAAGGAGCTATTGCTGGCTGTGATACGTGTGTGCCCTCTGATGACTGGAATATTTCTTTTTAAACAGAAGAGCAATTGCTTTAAAATATGCAAGGCACAAACTTGTTTAATCTTCACACCTTTAGGCAAACATGAAAAAGGAGGGGTGGGAAGAGGAGAGTGAAGGTTACTCCAGTGCTTCTTAGGAGAGTTCCCAGTTCTGTTCAGCCTGGTTTCCCCTCAGGCTAATGGAGCACCCAGCAGCCAAAATGCTTAGTGGAGTGAGTCTGCCAGTGGCTCCTGCTCAGGAGATGGACCCTTGAACTGACGTCTTGCTCAGAGGTCTCTCTTTCTTTCAGATGTCACTTTTGATGAAAGGCAGGGGAGCAGCGTTTCATGTGCTCCTGGGCATTTTGTCTTGGGTTTCAGCTGTTGGCCTTTCACTTGCAGGAGTGTTACACTGTATAGTGCAGTACCTGCTGGTGTTGGAAGCAGACCCCTCTGCATGGAGCAGATTAAAGCTGGGAGTTCTTTAAGCTTTCTTTGACAAAACTGGTCAATGCTGTCAGAGGTACAGCGCAAACACTTAGGAAGAGAATTTCTGCCTAGAAAACCATTTAAAAAGGCAAGAAAAATTGGAAAAGAGGTTTCCCTCACAGGGAACTGAGACCTGTGAGGTAAAATAACTTGCCTAAGTATCAAACAGGGAGCGTGTTCCAAAGACAGCTTTAATACAAGATTTGAGTGTGATGGAAAGGCAAGTGTGTGTTTCATCTTTGCTGCTGAGGGTAGGCAGAGTGACCTGTCTACAGCTGAACCACTTACATAGAGATCTAAGCACCAGCATTGATCCCAAAGGCTCTAAGGAGTGCTTGGCCTGGCGCTTTGCATCATTTTTCTGCCCTTTCTTTAAGTCATTTGACAGGTTGATAGGATTGTTGATCTCTGCTCAGAAGAACCTGAAGTGGTAGGAAGAGTTGTGAATCAGGGCTGAGGGATGTCAGCAGGGTTGTGGGCTGTCAGCGGGATTGTATTTACAGCCAGCACAAAAACTTCTCCATGTTCTGCCTGGTTGCAACCACCGTGTTTAGATGCAAACCTTATAGAAAACTTAAATTCATTCCCATAGAGAAGACTACACAAATGAGAAAAGAAAATGTACTGAAATAGAGTAAAAAATCTACTAAATAGAGTCAAAGGGGATCATTGCTAGTAACAATTTAGCTTTGAAGTTGCTGTTGTGCTGGCAGAGGCAACCTCTTCAATCTCCAACTCATGTCAGAGTGGATTCAAAGGCATGGGACTGCACTGTGGGGTGGCAGTGACAGCAATCTGTGTGTCCTTAGAGGCACCCACTCTGGGTCCAGACGGGCTTCTGCCAGCATTCACTCCTGCCAGTGTCTCCTGTTATTGCAGGTTTTTGTTGGTATTTCTGTTTGTTGTCTTCTGTCCAGATTCGTAGATATTGGTACAGTCTCCTCTCAGTGCTGCTGTCTCTGATGAGTTATTTTTGCTGTATTTCAAAGATTTTTAAAGCCAGAGAATATAAATTTTAAACTACAATTTTGATCAGGGAAGTGATGAAGTAAAAATAACTTGGTCCTCATTCCAGAATGGTTCCCTCGTGTTTTTTTTCAAGACATTTGATTATTTTGAAAAATATGAGTCCTTATACCGTTTCTCCCTGCAGACCCCGTAAAACTGTGGAAGAGTGGCCTGTAGTCTTTTCTGCCTAGAGCATCTGTGACTTCAACTCATAGGCACAGACCTGAATAGGCAATTTGGAGTCTTTATTACCTGTGCTGTGGTTAGAGACAGGAGAAATGTTGCGTGATTTTTTCCAATCTCAAAATGAGATTCCTGAAGTGTCAAGGGAGAAAAAGCCCATCACTGCGCTGTAAACTGAGCAATAATGTAACGAATGCAGGTCCTCTGCTGTCACTTCTTCATAAACTGATTGCTCTGGTAGTGGATGTGTTGGTGCTCCCAGGGCTCAGCATGGGCTCACACCAGAAGATTGGGGGAAGAGATGTGTCTTAGCTAAAGCAGAGCAGTGCATAAAATATGTATCTGTAGTGAACAATTTGCTTTTTAGTGTCTGTGTTATCTTCTCACTCCTGTCACAGAGGCTGGTATGTCTGCACCCTAGAAAGTCTGGTGCTTCTGGAGGTTGAGGATCCAGGTCCAGTAGTTACAATGATGGGAAACAAAGCAGGAGGCTTTATGGTGTGCACTTTTTCCACTCCAACCATGCACTGCTTAGGCATGCTGAGGCTTAGCTGCTGCATTGCCGGTTGAAGATGGAGCAGAAATGTAAAGCTGCAATTTCAGCCAGGATTTCAAATCCTGGAAATCCGAGACTCTGTTGATGAAGAGTTTTGTTTCAAAACCTTGCACAGATGTGATACAGCTTTAACTTCCAAATGACCTTTCTGCCTGTCTGTGAGCACAAAGGTGGTTGTCTCCTCTTGGCAGCAAACTTGGATCCAAAACTTCCTGAAACTAATAACAAGGATTCCTTTTCTGTATCCTCTGGTAACAGAAGTTTAAAGCTTTTTTTTCCTCTACTGATTTAGCAAGCTGCTCCTGAAAATTTTGAAGGGGCTGGGGAAAAGGCAGGGCTGTGAATCCTTATGTGGATCAAGCCAACTCAACACTGGAACTGAAGGTGCAAACTAGGGCAAAATGCTGCGAAGTGAGTATGGAGAGGACCTGTTTGTTTTAATTTTGTTTACTTTGTTACCCCTAGATTCCGAACTCTGAAGCTAGATGGCAGCTTTTTCATCAGCATTTGGAGGAAATAGGGAAATGATCCATACCTCTTGCACCTTCTGAACCAATTCTTAAGAAGCATTTGCTAGAACTGGTCAGGAACAGTGTTTTTTTCTCACAAACACTTTTCATTTACATTTCCTTTCCTATGGTTTTCTTTTGGAAAAAGTGTGAATGAAGGTGTTTTTTTTTTTGGATAAAGAATGAAGCCTTTAGTTTTTCTTTAGTGTGTGGCTTAGTGCTTTGCTATATTAGGATACAAACTAGTAATGAAATCTCCTATACAGTTTTGCAACCTTTCTTATATAGATGGACACTACTATCCTGATACACCTGTGTCTATATGGCTGAGAGCACAAACCCACTTCAGACAATTATAGAAACAGAAATTCCATCAAGCTGAGAGGCATGCTTATTATTTAGCAGATATTTAGTCCTTTAGAGGCTCTGACTGAATTCTGACATAGGGACTTCACAATCTTTTTTTCTGGGAGGAGGTTTCCAGATCTCAGCATTTGAATGATGCTTGGTGCCCAGTAGTCATTAGTGCTGCCTCAGGGAAATGACCTTACTGATCTAAGCTGTATTCAGGGAATAAACTTATCAAAGAAGAAAGAGGAAAATACAAGCTAGTATTTTCTAATAAGCCAGTATTTTCTGAAGAAGCCTCTGATTTGGGGTGTTTATTTTGCCATGATCATTAACAACAATCTACTTACTGTTCATAGGTCCTTTGGTTGTTAGTGTTGAGTCTTTGGAGAAATCAAACAGAAGAGAGAGTTTCACTTATATAACACAATAAATATATAAATGTGAAGGGAGAAAAAAGAGCTAAAGGAAAGAGAAATTATATTAGAGATTTGATTTTGTCACTGCTACTAACTGGTATTTTTCAGTCCTTTTCATTTTAGTACCATTTGTTTGAAGGTGAAAGTTAATTTAACAGCAAAACTGGAGAGATGTTTGATATCAGCTAATTTGTGAGTGCTTTGACAGTTTCTGAAAACCTCAGTCAGAGACCAAGACCTACTCAGACCAGCTTTTCTACATCTTTAACAGCAAATCAGTCCTTATCTCAAAAGAGTTTGTAGTCAAAGTGTCAGAGGAGAGACAACCAGCAAAAATGACAAACAGATGGGAAGGTGTGCAAAGGAACAGCAAGCCAATTAAGATTAGCATAATAAGCAATGCAATGAGCTTATTGTGATGCTCGGTAATTACACCCAAGTATGAAACTGATGGGTGGTGAATTTCTCATTTTCTGCTTGAAAATGATTGAGTTGTTTCCTGCTGTTCTCTGTGTGCCCAGTGTGTGTATTTTCAGAGCCCCTTCCTACTTTTCAGATGTGGGAGCTTCAGCAGTTGGGCATGTTTCCTTGAGCTACCCAGTACCTGGTTTGTTGGGTTGTATCCAGAACTGTGGATGCTCTCAGCTTAGGGAAAGCAGTTCCCAGATGATTTCAGACATTTTTCTGAGGCTTATGTTTCAATTGCTGCATATTTTGCCTACTTGCAAGTCAGTGCTAGTGAACATATGAAGGGTCTGTTACCCTTGGGAGCAGAGTGATCCATACCTAGAGTGATCCATGAATAAATCCTACTTCTTCTGAATGCAGCCCTCCTTTTGTGGTCACATTTGGTGGTGTGATCTGCCAGAGTGATGCTCTGCTCAGAAGGCAGGTCCAAGAAGGGCAGTCTGTCCAGTAAATGAGGCCAGGCATGTGAGTGCCTGCAATCAAAACACACTCTTTACTCCACAGAGAGAAGGACAGATGGCACTGAAGTTTATGAAATCAGGTAATAGGCTCTGGTGGAGAGAAGCGTGTTAAACATGTCAATCAACCATGAGTTGGAAAGCCCCCATTCAACTACTTGAATAATCAGCAGGTTTTCCCAGTGCTGGCAAGTGGAAGATCTGTCATCATTTCCTCCAGGGAGTATAAAATATGTAGTGGTAATAAACTAAGAGAGCACATATTTTGGGGTATATATTTTGAAAGTACATTTATATTCCCTTCAATATGTGTGTTGTGGCATAAGTTCCCTTATTTCTCTGTGCTCTGCTGCAGACCAAGCAAAGCCTGACCCCAGGAATCTCATGTTCCTGTATTCACGTTTAGAGTTGAACCAAGATGTTTTTTGAAGGAAGGTCGACCTGCACTGTGTTAGAGTCTCTGAGGATCTGTTCCCCAGTTACCTTGCTATGCAAAATGTGTAGCTTTTAGCTGCGTGCTGGAAGAGGCTTTTTTCCTTTTTTGAAAGAGGGAAGGCTGTTATCCTCTCTATTTTTCATGGTCTTTTCATACAGCTGGATAATGAATCCCAGTTTGTGCAGTTATTATAACAGAGACCTGCACAGTTGGAACCTCTGTCAACTGCTAAGCTACTGCTCTTCACAAAAAGAAACATTTTCAGAAGTTCAGCAAAGTCTTAGAGACAACATGGGTTCTCTGAGGAAGCTGCATTGTCTCCAAGGCGTGAGTAATTTTCTGTGCCCTGGAAGCAGAACTGTGTCTTGGCTTCAGGTAGCTGACTGTCTCCAAACAACTCCTGCAAGACAGGGCGGACAGAGTGTTACAGGAGAGATGCAGCACAGAAACCTCATAGGACAGAGTCAATTGAGAATTTGCTTCTAGTGCAGAAATCACATCTGAAGCATGCTATAGGTTTTCTTTCTCACCTTCTGCCATGTAAATGTCTGGTTGGGACATCCCTTTTTCTATAGGAGCTAGCAACAGGACAAGGGGTAATAGGATGAAGCTGGAACACAAAAAGTTCCACTTAAATATAAGAAAAAAACTGTTTCACTGTTCAGCTGAGGGAGCCCTGGCACAGGCTGCCCAGAGGGGTTGTGGAGTCTCCTTCCTTGGAGCTCTTCAAGACCTGCCTGGACGTGTTCCTATGCAACCTGATCTAGGTGGACCTGCTTCTGCAGGGGGGTTGGACTAGATGATCTCTAAAGGTCCCTTCCAACCCTACCATTCTATGATTCTGTGATTCTTTTTTTTTAGCACATAGCCTCGGACTTATTTTGTTCAGGTAATAGGTAAACTCAGGACATGTAACCTGTGACATGATTGCTGGGGTGCCTGTGTGACTGGCACATGCTTGGGTGACTGTGCTCCTTAAGAGATGAGGGTCATGAGGGTCAGGCACCTGAGTGCAGTATCAAGGCAGGCAGGGCAGGGGTCTGGGGGGCCAGGGGACTCCACTTTACCGGCGAGGCAAAGCGAGACCAAGCCAGGCACGGGAGTCAGGGTCAGCCCAGAAGTCCTGATTGTTAGTGTCTGAAAATCTGTGGTAATGAAACTGGTCTGAAGTCAAACTGAGAATGCAAGTCAGGGTCTGGACCACATCCAGAGACACCGTGCAGGTCCATAGTGGTGAGTGAGGCAGGTCAGAGGGGAGAATTTAGAATGCAGAGCAGGGTCCAGATCAACAGGGTCCATTGCCAGGCATAGGCAGGGCGCATCTCTACAACAGCTGAGGCACGGACTGAAGGCTCAGGGCTCAGCTTAGAGTGAACCCTTTTGGCAGATGAGTTGGGGAGAAGCTTTAGGGAAGTCAGGGTAACACAGACCTTGGCCTTGAAATGGACTGTGTGTAGTGGTATACACAGGCAAAAACCCCACTTTGCTGTGATGCTGCTGTGTCACAGCTTGTGTGCAAAACCTAGGTCAGCTTTGACTTGAGAGTTAGGCAGACATTGGCACATGCCTGGAGTTGTCTGTATGTGAAATGGTTGCCTGTGCTCTGATGGTAGTCAATGATGGTCAGTCAGTCAGACTGTCAGAGGGGTCTGTAGAGCTGTGCAAGCACCAGAAACTCAGTTGAGTTGTTTAAACTTAGGTATCTGGTGCCATTTGGGATGTCCTGGAGTAAGTGGGACATCAATAGAGAGTTGAAAATTTGGCACAGGATGTTTGCTGTTCTGGAGTGGCAGCTGCTGGCCACACCAGACACCGCCAGCTCTATGTACACAAACCTACTGTCCTGGTTCAGGCCCATCAGGGTACAAAAGACCACGATTAGCCTCAAGTACCAAAGACTTGAGGATTGCTAAAGGGCAGGGAGAGCTGAATTGCCGCTTAAGGTGCAGGACAAAACAGACCAGGCTGCTGGGCTTGGGGAAGAAAACAGAAAATAATTTAATACCAACTAAAGCATAAAACCCCAAAACACAACCAAAACAAAACAACACAGAATGGTACAGAGATGAAGAGTTGACCAGCCGTTTCAAACCACCCGCTCCCCACCCCTCCCCTCTGCACGGGCTCAGAGCCCTGATCCCGGTGTTTTTACCTCCGTCCCCCCGAACGGCCCAGGGGGGCAGGGAGTGGGGGTTTCAGTCAGTCCATTCCTGGTGGCTTCTACCGTTTGTCTCTCCTCAGGGCAAGTGGGTTCCGCACCAGTCCTCCTTGCAAGTCCGTGAGGTACCACACACACATGGCAGCCCTGCACAGGCTGTACCGATGCGCATTTGTCCCAAAGCCCTGCACGGGCTGTACCGATGCGCATTTGTCCCAAAAGTTGCTGCTCCTCTCTGCCTCTCGTGTGGGGCTGCTCTGCAGCGCACAGGCTCTCCAGCATGTCCTGTGCCATGACCGCCTCCTCACACAGTCTCTGGCCCGTCCGGGTGCACTCAAACGGAGCTGCTGCTGCTGCTGGCTCTCAGTTCTGCCGTTGCCATCCATAGGGTGCAGGGGCACCGCCTGCGTTTTCACCACGGCTTGCAGAGGGGTCTCTGCTCTGATGCTCCTTCCTTCCTCCTTCTCTCTGACTGTGGGGTCCGCATGGCCACCCCCATCTTGTACCACCCTTACACTTCCTGCCAAACACTTCAAATTCCCGTCCCTAAATAGTGATGGCAGAGGCGCCAGATTGGCCCAGCCGGGCCGGGGGGTGGATCTGAACCCAGGAGTCGGGGGAAGAGTCCAAAAACTTTTTACTGGATCTTCACTGCAACCCGCTCCCCGTTGCCAAGCAAAAGCTACTCCTTGCTAAACCATGACACCTACCTCTCTGCTTGAGGATAGGCCAAATTACTCTAAAGGGTCTGCCTACTGCATTGGCAAAAGCTTCTGGTGATTGCAACCTGGACACATCACCTGCATGTAGACAACTTGATGGAGGCATCTTCACCTCCAGCTGAACCCAGTCTCCTATGGCTCAAGATACAAATCTGGCTTCAGGAGACATTCAGAGTTAAATGCCTAGGTAAGCAGCTCCAAAGGGCAACATAGTCAGCCTATTTTTAATACGTATTATAGGATAAAATGAATTGCACTCTGAAAGTGTCTTTCATCACACTGATTACAGAGGGATACTAGGCTTATTAGCTGTTTAACTTTTGGGTTAAGTGAAAAGCATCCCACCTTTAGTGCAGGTATAATCCTTTTAACTCCACTGACCCAGAAACAGCTTTCTCAGTTACCTGCAAGAAAAGACTTGGTAATGATATTCTGAACCTCAGGAGCATCTTGAATATTTCTGAACTTTCCAAGATGAGATTGACCTGAGAGTCATGGTAGACAGCAGGATGAGCATGAGCCAGCAATGTGCCCTGTGTCCAAGAAGGACAATGGCATCCTGGGGTATATCAGAAGGGCTGTGGGCTGTAGGTTGAGAGAGGTTCTCCTTCCCCTCTACTCTGCCCTTGTGAGACCACATCTGGAATATTATGTCCAGTTCTGGGCCCCTCAGTTCAAGAAGGACAGGGAGCTGCTGGAGAGAGATCTCCCTTATGATGAAAGGCTGAGGGAGCTGGGGCTCTCAGTCAGGAGACTGAGGTTTGACCTCATTAATGTTTACAACTATGTAAGCACTTTCATCTGCTACTGCAGAACTTTAAGTCGTTCCTCCTTTTCCATTAATTCTTCTCCCAAATGCAGGAGTAGTTCAAGCTCTGCACAAGGAACGAAAGCAGCGTTTCTGTGGTTTGCCCCCAGGGAGGTTTGTAGGCCAAATGGAAGTGACTGTCTTTGTGTGCTACCTAGTTGGGGATCTGCAGTAGTTTCATGCTGCTTTAGGTGCTGATGACTATTTCAGATAAAAGCTAATGGATTTAGCTTGATTTTTTTTTTTAGAGCCATTCAATATTGTCATCCAGTTCAATGTCTCAAGAAAGGGAAAGCATGCACTCCAAATAAGTGGTGTGTGGCAGATATAAATCATCTGTAAATTGTTTGATTTCCTTTCAGAGAGTAGCTGCTTTTACATAATTTTTTCAAAGAGTTTTGGAGGGGCGTGAGAAGGCAGCAACTATACCACACTGTTTCTGTACCACAGAGACATATTGCCATTTTTCAAGACTGAAATGCCAACTTGCATGACATTGTGCATTGTTCAGGAGCTGTCTGCACAGGTTTAGAAGCCTCAGATGAAGGGAAACAAACTGTAGCCGGATGGATGACCTTGAGTCTGTCAGCAGCAACTTCCTTTGTGCTGCCTACAAGCCTGTGGCTGGATTACATTCATTACTCTTCATTCTTAAAAAAGTTACTCTTTCAGAGGTCCCCAACAAATCTTATTTGCCTTCAGCTTTTTTTTTTTTTTTTATGTGATTCAAGGGCCAGTGGGCAAATAGAGAAGGTGAGGGAAAAGTGATGGCCTGTTGCCTATGAGCCTTCACTCCTTGGTGCCTTTGCTGAAGCTGAATGTAGAGACCTATCAGCTAGAAATGTGACCTGAACCAATGATGTTTTCACACACTAGGCACTGCACAGCAGTTGGTATGCCAACTATCAGAGCCTGGTATCGGAAGCTAAAAGCAGAGAGTAACCCTCCATCTGCCGAAAATTCAATAGGTGGGAGGGAACCAAAAGGCAGGCATCTGCTGACAGCTAATGCAGAGATGGAGAAGGAAACTGGGAGGGATTCATGGGTGAATCTGAAAGATGATTTCTTGTGTTATACAGATTTTTTTGGTGAAAATAAGTGTGTAATGAAGTCTACCTTGTAGTTAGCTCTAACCTGGTGGTGAATAAATTTTGGCAGTGCAGTCATATTACAGATATAGTCAGAGGTCAGGTTGCATCAGAATCTATTCCAAGTCTATTTCAGCTATTCACTGGGAATAGAAGGCTAAAATCCCTTCTCCTCCCACAGCTATACTTTAAAATAACATTTTATTAAAGAGGGATTATGTTGAACTGTACTTGCACCATCCCTATTCCTTCAGGGCCTTGAAATCATTCTGGTTTAACTGAATAATTCTGTTGTGGTCCAGTGCTTTTATCATCACTTAGTGCTTTGAAATGATTAACCCTTGCATGCCTGTTGGGCTTAAATGGACTGATTCAGGATGACAAGCAAGCTCTGTGTCTTTGCAGACCATCATGGGAAAAAGTATGTCTCTGTGAATCAAAGCGGAATCAGCACACTTTTAGAAGTTCTTGCAATATGACCGAATATCCTAAAATGCAATGGGTTAGACAGCAATGTTATTTCAGTTTCTAAAACATAAGGTTATGTTAAAATTATTTGCACAGAACACGGTTTGAGTGGTTTCAGAAGGAGATGGTACTTAGTTTTACAAAGTGCAAGATACCCTGCACCTTTGGAAAGCTACGGTGGTATGGAAACTAATAGGCAAGTCTCTGCTTTTTTGGAAAGGAAAGCTAGAACTTATTGGCAGAAATATGCTATCACCTGGGAGAGGTTCTTAAACTCTTCAGAGTCATCCCAAATCATGTCTCAGGTACTAGCTGCTGTGTGTGGCTTTTCCTGCTTTATAACATATGTCATTTGAACGGTATGCTGAATCTTCAGCTAGATACATGGGAACATTTTTCTGCCTTTTACACAGCAGCAATATTACTGTCCCTTGGGAGAATAACATTCCCTTCAACCGTTTGCTCATGAGAAAGATGCTTGAGCCCTTAACACCTCTAGATGATCTTTTCAGGGTCCCTTCCAGCCCTTGAGATTCTGTGATTCTATGAATGGCAGTTATGCTACTGGGGTTCTGTTATTTTCTTTGGAGTGTGGAACCATTTTTTTAAAATGGAAAAGAAAAACAAAAAGCTATAGGTGTGAACAATTCTGGTTGCAAAGCCCAGAAGATGAAAACTATGTCTTTCTGTTGATGGTATGCCAGAGGGAAGAGATTCAGCCCAAGGGCATCTTGAGAAGCCTGAAGACAGTCCAAGGGAGACTCCTTAACAAAGCAGCAAAATTCTGCCCTTGCAGTAGAGTAACCCTGTGTATACAGGTTGGGAACCAAGTGTTTGAGGAACAATCCTCCTGTCAGGGCCTTGCAAGTTATGAGAAATGTCAAGCTGAGTACTGACTGACAGCGTGCTCTATTTGTGAATAAGGCAAACTATATGCTGGGCTACTTTTAGAGGACTGTGGCTAGCAGATTGAAGGAAATTATTATCTCTCTCTACTTGAGACTGGCAAGACTTTGCCCAATATGCTGGGTCTAGTTTTGGGTCTCTTATTTCATGAAGGATGTCAAGAAACTGAAGCAGGTCTCGGAAACATGTGCTGGGATGTCTGGGGACTCAGCACTTGAATTATGGGCAGAGTGTGAGAGAAACGTGTTTGTGTACTCTGGTGAGGAGAAGCAAAGAGGTCATCTAATAACAGCCTATATCTCCTTGAAAGGAGTAACAAAAATGATGGAGCCAACCCTTTCAGGTGGTGTGTCAAGGGTGCTGTGACCAGAAGCTGCAGCTTGGAAGTTTCAAACTAGGAACTGGAGCTCTGTAATAAGGTACCTGAAAACAATGTGTCTCCATTGTTGGACATTTTCAAGACAAAGACAGACCAAACCACAGCTCAGCTGACCTATTGTTTACAATAGTCCTTCTTGGAGAAAGTCCTGTGGATTGCACACACCAAGCCTACTCGAGTGAGTTCCTGTGTGACCTACTCTAGATAGTCCTGGCAGGGGGGTTGGACTAGATGATCTTTTGAGGACCCTTCATTGCTTAACATTCTGTGATTCTGTGTGCTGGCCAGCCCCTACTATAGAGAACCACAATGAAGTAGGGAGCAGCATCACTGGAGTTGTTCTCAGCTCGCTCTAAAAGCACTGAACTCTTCAAGGTGGATCATTCGCTCCATTGGCACCAGCAGAAGGAATGTGTTTCTCTTGGCATTTAATGTATTTGACACAAGCCATGGTTGTTGCTGCCTCTGGATGAGACATTAATTAAAAAACACCCAGCTAAAAATGGACTGTAGTGAACCAAACTCCCTTGGTTCATCTGACAGTGTGCTCTGCTTCCACCTCTTGCCATCAGCTTTTTTTCTTTTAATTAAATCTGGGGTTTTTTTCCTTTTTTTTTTTTTTTTTCCTCCTCTCATGGATTTCATTTGTGTACCATGGGGCAGAGTTTCTTCGAGGCTTTTAAAAGTATGGAGTTATTAGATGATATACAGCAATTTCCATTAATGACAAGAACCTGCGGTTTCTGTGATTCAGTCTCTAAAGTTTCAGAGAATCACAGAACGGTAGGGTTGGAAAGGACCTTTAGAGATCATCTAGTCCAACCCCACTTCTAAAGCAGTTTTACTTAGATCAAGTCACACAGGGACACATCCAGGTGGGTTTTGAAGACCTCCAGAGGAGACTCCACACTCTCCCTGTGCAGCCTGTGCCAGGGCTCCCTCACCTGAACAGTAAAATAGTTTTTCCTTATNCTGGCCAGCCCCTACTATAGAGAACCACAATGAAGTAGGGAGCAGCATCACTGGAGTTGTTCTCAGCTCGCTCTAAAAGCACTGAACTCTTCAAGGTGGATCATTCGCTCCATTGGCACCAGCAGAAGGAATGTGTTTCTCTTGGCATTTAATGTATTTGACACAAGCCATGGTTGTTGCTGCCTCTGGATGAGACATTAATTAAAAAACACCCAGCTAAAAATGGACTGTAGTGAACCAAACTCCCTTGGTTCATCTGACAGTGTGCTCTGCTTCCACCTCTTGCCATCAGCTTTTTTTCTTTTAATTAAATCTGGATTTTTTTTCCTTTTTTTTTTTTTTTTTCCTCCTCTCATGGATTTCATTTGTGTACCATGGGGCAGAGTTTCTTCGAGGCTTTTAAAAGTATGGAGTTATTAGATGATATACAGCAATTTCCATTAATGACAAGAACCTGCGGTTTCTGTGATTCAGTCTCTAAAGTTTCAGAGAATCACAGAACGGTAGGGTTGGAAAGGACCTTTAGAGATCATCTAGTCCA
This sequence comes from Urocolius indicus, assembly GCA_013401255.1. Classification (NCBI taxonomy): domain Eukaryota; kingdom Metazoa; phylum Chordata; class Aves; order Coliiformes; family Coliidae; genus Urocolius; species Urocolius indicus. The sequence continues at coordinate 85,648 of WBNH01005945.1, forward strand.
ACCCCACTTCTAAAGCAGTTTTACTTAGATCAAGTCACACAGGGACACATCCAGGTGGGTTTTGAAGACCTCCAGAGGAGACTCCACACTCTCCCTGTGCAGCCTGTGCCAGGGCTCCCTCACCTGAACAGTAAAATAGTTTTTCCTTATGTTTAAATGGAGCTTTTTGTTCCAGCTTCTTTCCATTACCTCTTGTCCTTTCACTAGATACAACTGAAAAAAATGATGTCCCAAACATCTGACATCCACCATTTAGATGTTTATAAATATTAATGAGATCCCCCTGCTTCTTAAAACTTCCAAGAGACTGTATGGTTCAGGGATAGAGTTAACAGAATGCCTTGTCTTTCTCTAGTATGGTCATGAGCAAGTATTTAACAGTGCTCAAATCAAAATGTGTGGTTGTCAGTTGGTTAGACTGCTAATGTACTGTAAGAAAAAGTGTATCTTTAACAAAAATAAATAGGGATATATTCTCAGCATGGTTGAACTGCCATAGCTTGGTTGATTTCAGTGAGATACATGATGGTGAAAATCTTCTCTTCCTTTTAGGTCTTTTTTATTGTGTGTTGGATGGCATTAGGGGGGAAAAAGAAACAGAGAAATGTACCTGTATCAAAGTGGAACAGGTGGTAGAGTGCTTAATAGAGAAGAGTTTGCTATGTTGGTATTAGCCGGATTAAAAATTACTGAGAGAAAGATAGGTAAGTCCATGTCACGGGCTTCTGTGGAGCCGTTTCTTGTAATGGGGAAGGGGTTGTAAAAACGGCTTCTGTAAGAAGTTGCTCAAAACTGCCCAGCTCTAAGTCAGACCCACCTCTGGGACTGAGCCAATGGGGTGCTCCACAATCACTTTTTAAGAAGAAGCTGAAAGAGGAGGGTTCTTCCTTCTTTTCTGATTGGTGGTGGAAGTTGGAGGAGAGACAAGCGACTGTGTGGACCCCAAGGTCAGTGAGGGAAGAGAGGAGGGGGTACGTGGAGCAGACACTCCCCTGCATCCTGTGGAGAGATGGGTGCTGTTCCTCTGCAACTCATGGAGAGGCATGGTGAAGCTGAGATCTGTTGGCAGCTTGTGGAGGAACCCCTACCAGAGTTATTTAATATCTGCAAGTGTATTATTTGGAAGTTCCATTAGCTATCTTGAAGAAGTGATAGGAATGTAGGAGTTGTGAGGTCTCCTGAATAATATGGAAGATAAAGGAATCTTTTGAAGAAGCTTGGAAAGCTGAATGAGAATTAAATTAATTGTGACTGAATTCAAGTAAATGTGTCTTGTAAAATAATTTGCACTGATGTTTGAAGGAAACAAGTAATTTCAGAAAGTGGAAACAGGATATATATGAGACTGTACATGTCTTCTGTGTGATATGGCAACAGAAAGCCCAAGTAGAGAGTGAGGGCTCGCTTTGTTGAATAAATTATGACCTGTAATAAAGAGACGACAACTTGTCTGTTACCTGCCTCTCAGATATGATCTATCAAATCTGATTCTGAATCCTCTGGTACCATTGAGCGTTCAGATATTGTATCTAAATTTCCTAGAGAGCAATGAGAGGGTAAGAAAAAAGAGTGGTAATTTTAGGCAGCATAGTTTAAGAATCTGGCAGGACATAGTCAATATTTATGTGAAAAAAATATGATAACATGGGAGAAAAAATGAGAGAAGAGGGAAGTGAATTCTTTAACAGTAAATGAATGAATTTTAGAAAGGACAATTTACTTCTCTGTGGAAGTCTTGATGGTGCCACCACAGCAACACGAAGCTGGATAACTTGGAGGTAATTTGTACTTAAAAATTCTGGAGTGGCTGAGAAGTCACTTAGGGTGAATTAAGTAGCTTGAGCAAAGTAAGTTGAACAGGAATGTTCAAAATGAAAGGAGTGACGCCTCAGAGAAGAAGAAGCGAATCCAAGATATGTACCATGCTACCTACATATAATATTTAGTTTGGAATTGAGTCTTTGTGTCTGACTTTGATATGACGGCATTAGTTCTTGCCTTTCCATGAAGAGGCAAAGATTATTGCAGATCATTTTTTGACTCTGGAATGCTGTGACTTACTTTCTATAGATTTGGTAACCTAAAACACTCCCAGCTGATTATATGTATTTTAATGCTGTCCAGTCTGAGAACACCTCTCAGTCTTCACAAACTCCACGGAGGTACTTGCTGCTATGTTAAAAACATGACATTAGCACTTGCATTTATCCCGAGTTCTGATGAATTTTCATGTACTAAAAAAAGTCTAGGAGGTTGCACTCTACTAAAAGCAAAAATACTTTAAATAAAACCATAAGATAAGTTGCAGCTTTGCTCTTCCTCCACATACTTTAGTTACTGTTGCTCAGAATTAATGTGAAAACAGCTGAGAGAATTTATCACCTATTATTTATGATTTCTGAATTCACATTTTCAGTTTCTAATATTCAACATAAGGTTTTTGCATATGTAGAAGGTTCAGAATCCTTTGTCAGACAAAAATTATATGTAAGGTGTTTGAAGTTTAGAGTCATAATCCAGGGACTGTATATAAATTCTTTCATTTCACATGTTGAGTTTTTTTTCATCTTATGCCTTTGAAATCTTCAATTGTTTGTATTATTACTTTTTATTTCAAATTTTTGAAAAAGATTAGATGTTCAGTGCCAGCAGATTTCATACCCTTTCTTGTTCTTTCATGGAACCATACCTGGGGCCAAATAAATTCTGTGTGAGGTGTTAAAAGGTTCCAGCAGAATTCATTTTAAAGATTGGAAGCAAGCTCAGGGCCTCAACCAACACAAATGACAGCACATTCCTGTGCTAAATTAGATGCATTGCCACTCTGAAGCTGATTGCTTCAGGAGAAGTGCTCTCAGCTGCCTTGGATTGTAGAGGAGCAATGTAAGATAATCAATTGCAGAATCAGAATAGTTTGGGTTCAGAAGGACTTCTAGTGATTATGTAGGCCAGCTGAAAGCAGAACTGACTAGACTCGGTGACTCACGTGCTTGTCCTGTTGAGTTCTGAATATCTTCAAAGACAGAGACTCCTCAGTTTCTTTATGTTCCATCCACTTCCAGTGGCTGACCACTCTCAAACACATTAATTTTTGTTTCTGTTCAGTAAATGCATGTCTACAGAAAGAATGATGCAATAGAAAAGCTTGATCTGAGATGTCTGAAAGTACAAATAGATCAGAATGACTTTTCATGTTCTTGTCAGTCCCTGTTTACAGGCAAGTAGTAACAAGCTGGCTCTGAGGCAGTGGAAAACATCACAATATTCACAGTATCTTCACAAATTTATTGTTGCAAAACAGTATTTTTCTTCCATCATCATTTAATTGGATGAAAAGTCAAAAAAAGGGCTTGGATGATTTTTATGTTCAATATGTCCTTTTCTTATCCCTTCTACAGAATCACATATGTAGTTAAAAAAGGGAGAGAAAACTCTTGCAGCTTAGTCTGAGACAGAATGGGCAGAAGCAGAATAATCTCATCCTTGCACTACAAGAATCTTCCTTGTGATTATGGACAAAGCACTTACTTAACTTTTGGTATTGTAGGTTTTTCATTGCTGTCACACTGCTTGGAGTTCCTTTGAAGTAAATGTTGATACCTACCAAAATAAAAAATGAACAGTGGATCATCTGATCTGATCTTCTGTATGTCCTACCTTGAAGAACTTCCCCAAGGTGATCTGGCTTTGAGTTTGTGTTTCTGTAAATTAGCTGTGAAGTGCCTTAGGCAACATAGTAGGAAGCAGCTGAGCAGACTTGCATTTTCAGTTCCTCAGTGGTCCAGAGGAACAGGGGTGCCAAACCAAATATTCTCAGTCACTTTACTTAGTTGTTCTTGTTTAGCTATTTCAACAATTTGCTTTGCCTTTCCTCTGGAGGCTGTTAGGCAAATCCTGATGTCTCTGGCTTTTCCTTATGTCTGCACTGTACGTAAAGTGACCTTTTCATACAAAAATAGATCTGCTCGGAAACCTGTTTAATTATATTACCTGTTAAACCTGGTCAACAGTAGCTTTAGCTTGTGGAGTTATTGGTTGTTTGGTCTCATGTACAGAGACTTGCTTAGCACACAATTTTTTGCCTGAACAGCCTGCGTTATCATGGAGATGGATCCAAGGTTGATTTTATGTGTGATCCTGCAGCATAGTCAATGTTTCCAGTAAGATGGTGACTGGAAACCCACAACCAGATCAGAGAGATGGAAAAACTGATGATGGACCTTAGCAATACTGAAAAATGACCTTTAGAGGACAGATTTCTTGCTGGTTGATGGAAGGGGGGAAATGAACCACATGAATAGAAAACAAGAATCTTTAATTAAAGCAAATAACAAAGCCAAACAGGCAAAAATAATTGATATATAATATCTAATATCTAGAAATGCTTTTTCTTTATTTTGTTTCCAAGATTTCCCTACTGCCCTTAGTCTTCTGCAAGGTTTTGTTGTTTATTTTTTTCATGAGATTTGCATTTAGAATTATTTTTTTCTTTCTTCTCCCATGTGCATGCAGGAAAGAAAACATTTTTTTATTGCTGTAGTTGATGATATCTGCTCATCAGTAGGATATATTTGGTTTGCTATTTTTTGTTTTCCCTGGTGTCTTTTCTCTAAAGTTGTCAGACTTTCAGATGCAAAGCGGCCTGGTGGAAGAGAGGCTGCTTTGAGGGAGTTGTGATGTGGACTCAGGTTGAATTCTGCATACTAAAAATTGAAGATCCTGCAACCCCTTGAACTGTGACCCCAGGTGACTTCCAGCTCTGGAGTCCCTTCCCATCTTTACTGCTAAAAGTAGTACTGGAGGAGATGGCATTGCTGTTAGAACCAAATGTGTTATAGATCTGTGTTTTGAAATTGCATTTCTGGAAAATAGCTGTGTAAAAGGCGTATGGCTATAATTTTTGGACCATATTGATTGTGGCATTGGAATTTGAGATGCTGAATATAAAGAGACATTCTTTTCTTTTTACCCTCATTCTTCATACCAGACCAGTTTAGCAAAATGACAGCATTGTCCTCATGGAATTTTCTTGTGGTACTTACAATATTTGCTGCTTTTCCTAAAATCCCAACTCTTATACTCATGGTAATACCACAGAATATGAGTTTTCATTTTTCTGTGAGCACATTAATAACTTCATTTTTCCAGAGCAAAAGTTGTCACTCAATTGTCAAGCTTTCCAGAGTCACTTGAATGCTCTGGAAGAGTCAGACTCCCAACATTTAACAAAAGAAAAGCATCCTGCATTTTAATCTGGCTTCGCAGTTTGGGGAGTTTGATTCCTGATGTCTGTATGCATAAGATTAGTAGTATTAAACTGGGCTGGTTTTCATTCCTTTTGTGTCTACACTATTTTAAGAAAGACGGTGAGCTGGCCCAACCTCACTCAAGTATAAATCAGAAGAAACCACAGGAGGTAGTGGGGTTGGTCAGATATCATTTTGACTCTGCTGTCAGTACTGTTTTTGCTATAGGGTCAGACACATGACTGATAGTGTGAAAGATAGTTGGAAGGTGCTATTTCTTCTTACATGTTTGAGGAGGAAATGCCTCATTTCTGGAATAAATTGGAAACTGTTCTGTCAGTTAAGAGAAGCAGGGACATTGTGTCAGTTTTGAAACACCATATTTCAGGACATAGTTGCAGGCTAACAAATCCTCGTAGTCAGAATTTGGTAGTCAGTTCCTCCTTCATCTATAACTGACAGAGTGGTGATTGGAGTTAGGAGACAATAAATTCAAGGAAGCCCTGACTTGACACTAAATGTAGGCATGCACATGTATTTTAAGTAGAGGACTGCATTGCAGTTGGTTTTGAAGTCAAGTGAGCAGGCACTATGCTAAGTGTGTGCTTTACACTTGGTTTTGTCTTTCTCTAGCCACCTCACATAAAATAATACAATAATTCTTGCCCTGTGTATCTCCTTCTACCATGTGATCTCTAGGTAGAAGAATCTGTTCCAGAGATGTGTTTGATCTCCACTACAATGGTTAGGATCCCTAAAAGTCATTACGACAAATTAATCTCTTGGATTACCCACATGCCTTGTTGCTTTTGTCCTGCCTTGACTAACAAGTTTTGACAAGTAAATTATCAGGTCAATAGCCCTTGTCAGATGAGGCTGATTGGGAAAACGGCAAGCAGCTTCAAAGCACAAATGGTTTATTGTCACAAGAAACATAGCAGATCTTCAGGGATGTTGAACCCAATTATCCATATCCTCCTTGGATAATGCAAAGCTGTTTCAAGCTAATTACCCAGAGTTTAGACCAATCTGGATATGAATTTCATCTAGTTCTAATGAACTTTTATTCTTCGGCTTTGCTCATCTCAACTGCAGTGAATTTCACTTTTGAGTTAATGTTGTTTTTGTTTTAATTACATTGCAGCACACTAATTGAATGGTTCGGGACTAGATGCTTAATAATTTGATATTGCATATTATTAGTGCTGTCATTTAATATTATAGGATGGAAGAAAGTTATTAGTAAGTACAGCAGTTTTAGAGCTTTTTCTTCCAGGAGAAGCAGCTTGGATTTTTTCACTTCTTGGTTTAGTCTCCTTTGAGTTAGTGACTGATGGAGCTCTTAGCAAGGTCTATAAAAAGATTCCCATTGATTTGAATGAAGCTTTTATAGATGCTGATTTAGGTCTCAATTTAGAGAAGTACTTTAGCAGGTGATTAAATAAGTTTCCCTATCAACAGAACTTAAGCACATGTTCAAAAATGTACTGAAGCATGAATCAAGACTTAAAAAGGGTAATTTATTCAGAAATGTTTACCTTCCAACTCACCAGAAAACAATACTAAATCATTTTGAGTGAGGGCTAACCCTCCCTCAGAGAAAGGGTATTCATCTTCCTCTTTTAATTTTGACCTTATGGTCGTGATTGATTTATCTTTCCTGGTTTTGCTTTGGCTAATTAGGGAGAAATTTCAAAAGCTCATTTGCCATTTGCTACCTCATTCACCAAAAGCTAGTAGTTTTCAAGTCTGCTTCTGTTGTGTTTTGTTGTGGTTTTTTTCCTTTGAGTAGCAGTTGAGTAGCATTTGATCTGTCTAAACTGAGTGGGAGTATTACTGCTTAATTCACAGGATCTGAAATTTATACCTGAGAACTTTGGAGTGTTACTTGTGTTACATGGTTTGCTGGAGATCAGGATCAGGTCTTTGAGGTACTGTGCCTCCATTTAAGCACTCATTTGAACACTTTGAGTCTTGTGTTCAGCAAAGCACTGGCAGTGAAGTGCCAGGAAAGTCAGCGAGATGGTTCACTTCCATTAAATTTAACACATAAAAAGGTTTTTGAAGATAATATTTTCTTTGCAGAACAAGACTATATTGAGTGACTGATTTTTGCAACTCCCAGACCACTGTATTTTCTCATGAAATTCCAGAGTTTTCAGCCTCCAGTAAGGCACATAATTACTTACTTCAGCATCTCTGCAGAAAGTGCAGGTGGTCCCAGGGGAGGAAACAAATAAGAAAACTCATAGTTGCACATCACTACCCTCTTGTCTTTGTTCCTTTAAGTTTTAAGGTGGAACATTTATGATTGAAATTGAAAATCTTATCTTGAAAGATATTTGTTATAGTTGTTATGTTAAAAGTTATTCAAGTTTTAGAAACGCCATGAATGACTCTCTGTATTGTCAGCAGTCATTAAGATGTTGAAAAAAAGTTTCTTAAGAAAATGCTGCTTTCCTTTCTGCATTTTTCTTAATCTAGGATAATAAAACATACTGAGCAAGTTATGATTTCTGTGTCTCACTAGATTGGCACAATGTGATTTATTTTGAAGTGTAGAAGTAGAAAGACATGTATTTTGAAAATGTTATCTGGAGGAAAAAATATTAATGTTTCCAGTCATAGGAACTTTAATAACATTTCTCTTCAGTTCCAATCTGCAACTTAAAACCTTTCAATGTATGTTGAGATACAAAGATGTAGTGAGTGGAATTTTAGGTCCTTTTATACTTCTAGGACTGATAGAACTTACATTTTGATGAAGCTGGTCACAAGCTTACATTGTAATTTCTTTAACTTATGGTGATAAGTAGAAGCTCAACTTGTTTAGGGTGTTAAACATCCTCGTCTGTACCTAGAAAATGATGTGACTTTAAAGAGAGATCTGAATGCTTTTATTCCCATCTTATTTTGTAAAACCTTAAGTCTGATATTTTCTAGCTATCCTTCACTATCCTGAGTGCTTTTGTTGTTATCTGAGGCTGCTGTTATCCAGATGTCATGGTTTTGCCCAGCTAGCAATGAAGCACCGTGACAGTCTCTTGCTCATTTCCCCTAGTGCAGGATCTTTTATGAAGTCTAAATAAATCTCAGCTTCACCAGTCCTCTCTGCAGGACGCAGAGGAGTCTTTGCTCCAGCACACCTCCTCCTCCCTTCACTCACTGACCTTGGGTCCACATGATTGCTTCTCTCTCTCTCCCAACTCCTTATACTACCACCAGCTGGAAAAGAAGAAGGAACAGGAAGAACCCTGCTCTTCTGGCTTCTTCTTAAAAAGGTGATCGTGGAGATGCCTAATTGGCCCAGCCCCAGAGATGGGTCTAGTTCAGACCTGGGGAGAGTTTCGAGTATCTTCTTCACAGCTCCTTGTCCTTCTTGAACGGAGGCGACCAGAACTGGACACTATATTCCAGATGCGGTCTCAGAAGGGCAGAGTAGAGGGGGAGGAGAACCTCAACCTACTAACCACAGCCCTTCTAATCCACCCCAGGATGCCATTGGCCTTCTTGGCCACGAGGGCACATTGCTGGGTCATGGTCATCCTACTGTCTACCATGACCCACATGTCCCTTTCCTCTATACTACTCTCTAAGTGTTCATTGCCCAACATGTACTGGTACATGGGATTCCTCTTTCCCAGATGCAAGACTACACTTGCCCTTGTTGAATTTCATTAGATTTCTCCCTGCCCAGCTTTCCAGCCTGTCCAGGAATGGCAGCACAGCCTTCTGGTGTGTCAGCCACTCCCCCTAGTTTAGTATCGTCAGCAAACTTGCTGACAATGCCCTTTGTTCCCTCAGCAAGATTATTAATGAACATATTGAACAGTACTGGTCCCAGCACTGACCCCTGAGGGACTCCACTAGATACAGGCCTCCAACTAGACCCTGCCCCATTGATCACAACTCTCTGCCTTCTTCCCTTCAACCAGTTCACAATCCACCTCACTACCTGATCATCCAGCCCACACTTTCTCAGTGTTGCTGCCAGGATGCTGTGGGAGATGGTGTCAAATGCTTTACTGAAATCCAGATAAACCACATTCA
>WBNH01005945.1:95450-127160 GCA_013401255.1 Urocolius indicus
ACTGGGATGCTCTGATCCAGAGCCTGGAAAAAGTGATCTTTGAACAGAGACCAACTGTCTTGGGCCTCTTTATCCATTAATACCCTGTCCCACAAGATATCCCCTAACAATTGCTTGAAAAGGGCAAAGTTGGCCCATCTAAAGTCCAGGGTTGTAATCCTGTTTGGTATTCTGTTCCTACCGAACTCGACTATCTCATAGTCACTGCAACCAAGGCTGGTCTCAACCTTCACTTCTTCAACCAGATCCTGCTTGTTCATGAGTATAGGATCTAGTAGTGCTCCTCTCCTAGTTGGCACATCCACCATTTGCATCAAGAAGTTTTCATTGATGCACGGAAGGAACCTCCTGGACTGTAAGTGGGTAGCCATGTAAGTGTTCCAGCAAATTTCTGGGTAGTTAAAATCCCCCATGGCTTCTTACAGGAGCAATCTTTACAGCCCCTTCCCTATTACCAGAAATGGCTCCTTGTCAAACCATGACACCAGGGTTCCAAGAGCTGGAACCATAAGGAAAACCCTAAACAAATGGCAGATGTTAATAATGCTATGAGTACTTGTTTTATAACTTATTAGAAACAGGAAAAAATGTATTTTTAGAGAGATGGTGTTATGCCACTTGTATATTGTCTGTAGTTCTCTTTAAATTTTTAAAAAATATTTATTTATGTATTTATTATAATTAACTCTGTTCATCTTACATTGTTTTTCTGCTAACGATGTCATCTGTATCTAAGAGAGAATCTGGATGTGTTTTGATACTACTAATTGAAATTGTTGTTTGAATACAGGAACATAAGGGGGAATGTGAATAAGGCATCCATTTAGACTCCTGCCTTCTGTGTTCAAAGGCTGTTAAGGAGTAAGAGAGGTTTGAGCTGAGACTGAACACCAGAGATGGCCATTTAAATGTCCTCTTAAAAAAAAAAGACAAAAGAATTAAAAACTCACCAACATAACCATGGTAATGTAAATGAGATAAAATGCTGTACTGCGGAGTTATTGCTTATAGGAAGAAATGTGAAAGACTGAAATGTGATAATACATTGCCATAATGTTCTCTTTTAGAGATTCTTGTCAGGTAACACACTGAATAGGTGCAAACAAATCTCTTTTTTAAGTAGTAACTGGTAGATGACAGAGTTAGTATAGAGCAAATTTACTGTTTGGATCACACATGGGATTTTGCACTGTTATACCAGTTACTCTTTAGAAAACGTTCTGCAGGTGCCAATGTCAGTGGGAAACTGCAAGAGGCCTATATGCAAATGCATATCACAGTGACTCCCCACACACAATAGACAGATAGTTTGTAACTGATGGTTCCTATCAATGTCTCCTCCTGTATTGGAAAATCCTTGCTTTTTTGAATGGTCACAGTTACTTAATGTTTATCCCAATGCTTTTATGAAAGAGATGAAAAAAAATGTGAACTGCTGTAGAAACACTCTTGTGCCAAACAGGTTGCTAGGCATTGGCTGTGTACCAGCTGGATTTTCAGGAGACCTTGCCTCTGCTGTTTGACCCAAGTGGGCTATTGCTGAGAACTTTGTATTTTGCAGAAGTGGGAAGATTCATCCAAGAGGCAATTCATTAGCCTTCATGTATATAAGTTATATGACTGTTCAGTAAGGATAAAAGAGGAATTAGGTAGGCAATAACTAACTAGAGTGATGAATTAATTTCTATAGCCAACAAAGCACAGGAAATCCATAATGGTCAAATATTGAGCCCCAGTTTTAATTTTCTGAGTCCCCAGGCCAGTTCTCTAACCACAAAATATTGTTAATGTCACCACAGATATTTTTATACCAGATAAACCATATTAGAAATTGTTCTTATGTTGCACATTATAGCATGAGTAAGAGTGAGGCCTCTAAGACTTTTATTTTAATATGGCTTTCAATGCATAATGGGAGTAAGAATAATTTTCCAAGCAAGTATAAATTTGCTGCTATTACTTTGTACTTCTTTCAGTTCTTGCTACTACTGAAATGTGGTGGGGAATCAAACCTTTTCTCTACTTTTTTTTCTTTTTATAGTACAAAGCAACAGTAGCTGTAAAATATGTGCCCTAGTATGAAAAGACACCCCAATGTTTTAAACAGCTTGCAAGGAATCATGAACTGGACTGGAAGTTTGTATTACTTTAAATTAAGTCAAGTTTATTTATGAGACTTATTAATATGAAATATAGAATCAGTGTTCTCTGGTTTTCACAGATGGCTACTCTCTTAAGAGACAGAGTAATTATGGTCATAAATATTGTGTGTAATCTTGATGAGTAGAAGGAGGGGAGGAAAGGTTGAAAAAAAAGGGCTGTGAATAGATTTTGAGGGGGGCACGCTGTTGCTAGCAGAGGTTAGCAGCCTGGCTGGTAACCTGATCAGAAGCATGAATGCAAAAAAATCATGCATTGCCAGTAATTTATTATTACAGATTTCTTCTGAGTAAGTATCTGAAGGAGAACATGATGCTTGAAATGGTTCTGCTTCAAATGAATGTAAAAATTGTCATTCTTCCCAAGAACCCTTGGCAAGCCTTATGTCCAGGGAAGGGTGGCAAAGCCCCTCTTGGGCATTGTCCAGCTTTAAGCTGAGGGGCAGTGTGGGCTCCTTGCTGTGGCACGGCAAACGATGGCTGGGGCCTGGTGCTCTGCAAATGTAATACAAATTTTGGAAAAGCAGACAATTTTGTTTTGGCGTGGCTGAAGGCAATAAGGAGAATTACTGGGCAGCTAATCCAATAGCTTCAAATTTTGTTGACTTCAAACATTTGTTGACAGAAAGCTCAAAATCGTAACACACCTCTCAGCATACAAAACGTGGAGAGACACATTTTAAAACATCTCTCTGTCATATGCTCTATATACATTTTGAGGTCTAAGCTGCTATACCTGTGCCCAAGGCATTTGAGTGGGCACAGACGGCAGACACAGGCAGGCCCTGTCCAGACAACTAGCCCCATTTTGTCTGGACCCACTCCACAGGGAGGCCAGTGTCTAGCCTAGCACCCAGCTGGCTGACTGGTTTTCATATATGGAAACTGATTTTCCACTATTGGCAATGTTGGTAGCAGTCCCCCAGTCCTGGCTTCAGCATAGCCCAGTGAGGTGCCCTGTCTTTAGCCCATTTCTTGCAGGTCCTTACTGCACAGCCTGAGCTGACCCCAAGCTTCTCTCATCACTTTGCATCACTGCCAGTGGCCAATGGCATTCATGGCTGTCCCCAGCCTGCTGTGGCCACCCTACCGGGTTGCTAGCCAGTGCCTTGCTGTCATGGGCACACCACAAACTGCCTTCACTGGGCTGAATAAAGATAATGCTTGAGAAACAGGTGAGAATAAAGTTTGGCAGGATTTCCTGTCCAGGGGTGCGTATGCATGTTTGTACCCTTGAGGATCTGAACTTTCAATGGTCTTCAAATATAGGAGATGTATTGTGTTCAAGTGTTGTCTCAGATGCCTGTCAGTAATTAGCATTGCTGTTGCAGCCTCCCTTTGTGAGTCTCATGTTGTTTAACTGTATCACCTGCTATGCAATAAAGACATGGTTGTTTTCAGGAGATGCATTTTTCCACCCATTTGCCAGAAAAGTCCTGTGACCTTGTACTGGGGAGAAGCAGGGGCTACAAATACAGCAGCTATATAGGGGAAAGAGTGTCACAAAAGAAAAGTATTTCCATGAGGAAGTAGCCAAACAGGAGCTGCTCTAAGGCAGACTTGTAAAATGGAAAAAAAAAAAAGGGATTTTTAGCAGCCCTTAAAATTTCATACAGTAATACCACCTCCTTCAGAAGGAGGTTGGTTTTTTCCCTCGTTCTACTGGTGAGATAGCTTGATGTAGTTGGACCATGATGATGTGATGCTCCCACGTGTTTTATCCTTGCACTAGTGTTGGTTTTGGATGGGCATTTAGCTTGCAGTAAAGAAAGATGTCTTCATTTTCAAGAATAGTCTTATTTCTAGCAAGTTTCTCACAAACTACCAAATAGCCTTCAGGGAATAACAGTGACTTTCTGCTGCTTTAGACACGGGATGTAGTTTAAAGCAGTAACCCACAGGTGAGTAGCTCCTGTTTTTATTGGTCTGATTTATGCCTTATAGGCTTTTCCAAAAGGTAGGGAAAGAGTAAGAGCCGCTGTTGGCTCTCAATAATTGACTGCCTCCAGTTCATTTCATTGCTTCTTCAGTCTTCTCACTGCTCATGTGATACCATTTTGTGTTGAATGCATTTCATAAAAGGTAAATGTGGTCAGTGCAGCACAGATGGGTTATAATATCCAGGTAAATGGAGATAGGAGAGCGGTACATTTTCTTGTGGTACTTCCTGAGCACAGCCTGTCAGCAGTAATGTACAACAAGGAACCTGCCACACAGCCATTAAAATCCCAAAAGGCAAATTTCCTTCAGCCAGAAGAAAAATTTTCCCTAAGCTGTTGAGTATGTGACAGTTTATTAATGGCACTTTCTCTGATGATGCAAACGTGTCTAAAAGTGCAAACCTTAGCACAATAAATACTTCAGGGTATAATCTGATTAACAGTTAGGATTGAGCTGAACTTTGCCACATAGGTCAGTGTTACACAGGACTTTGACAGAAAGCAGTGCCATATCGTCTGACTTGGCACACTGACTCTGTTGTGTGCAGGGATAAGGATGCAGCAATAAGGGTGGCTGGAGTTTGTACACCTAATTGATGGAGGGAGGATGTGGTGCTGCCAGGAGGGAGGATGGAGGGAGGTGCTGGTGGTTGTGGTGATCATGACGGAATGATCTTGTTGGCTTTTTGCTCTGGCAGTTGCTAACATCTGGTAGATGTTTAGCAAACGAATTCTTGGAAAGAAGGGATGGGTAACAAATGCAAGGCCTGACTCATCAGCGTGATCTTGCCTTGTGCTACTGCCAAATACACAAAGCAGTGGCAATTTCTGTTTCACTTGCCAAGTTTACCTATGGTATGGTACCTGTGGTGTATTTGTGGAATGGGCAGTTACCTTTCATCCTTTTCATATTGCTTTTCTGTACTTGCCACAGGGGGTTAAAATGCCCCATTACCCCTAAAGCCAACTTGGCTAGCAATTTCAAGTAAGCCACAACTGTCTCAGAAAGCTTTATAGAGTATGAGACTGGGACTAAACACTGCATAACTGAAAGTTTTAGAGTTTTTCTCTGTGATATGAAAGTTACAGCTTTGTATGTTAGTCAACATGGCACCAAGCTTATAACTTTTAAACACTTGTGAGAACTAACAGGGGTCAAGAAAGAGGGTTTAACATGATGTTTAAGAGCATCATTGTGAAAGATGGAGACTAGCAAAATCTCTCTGGTGTCAATGTGTAAGAGTAACCATAGACTGGTTCTAGTCACGGTGGAGTTTGGTTAGCTCTTAGCAACTTCTGTTTAATGCTGAGATATCTTGTGTTATTAGCAGCGTGGGGAGTGGAAAAGATGTGTTGCTGGCCTGGGGAGCTGGCGTCTCTCTCTGCTTGCCTGTGAGAAAAAAAATACACAGTGTTCTTATTTCTTCTATAAATCAACACTGGGATCATCTCATTGGGAAGACCTTGGCATGTCATGCATGTGGTGACTGCCAGCAGCTGCTGCTGGCTCCCTAGCTGCACAAACTTGTCTGTGGCTTGCAGGTTTGTACCTAACCAAGTCAGTTAGTACCCAAGGGAAATTTACATACATGCATGGGACAAGAAGGGAAGAATTTACTCAGTGCACACAAGAAAGCACGGCACAATGAGTCTTGGTGTCTGGACAGTTTAGAAGAGGATGATTTGAGTGTCGTGGTTTCCCTGAGATTTGTCTTTGTTGTCTTCTTCAGTCCAGGGTAACTATCTGATCATATTTTTTTGTTATTTGTTTACATGGATCAATGTTGATGTGACTCATTAATGTGGCTTAGTCTTCTATAGAAGACCTGCTGACTCCTGAGCTGAGTGCCTTGATGTGTCCATATCCGTTTGATCAACATTTAAATAGTGTCTCTCCAAACTCCCCTGGAGACATTCATGTTTTGGAAAATGGAGACCTTTTCTAGAGAGAAAACAAATGGAGGAAAAGGTCAAATTACTCTCCTTACTGATGACTTCAGGATTCCATATGAAATTAGACAGGAAAATTAACCATGATTGTAACTGGGCAAGTTTGGAAGTTTCCATCACAGTGGGAATGTCTGCATTTGACTATTTTGAGTTTGTTCCAGTTTGGAGATAAAATGTGAAATAGGACATATTAACATAGTGAAAATTATGAAATGCTCCAGTTGCCCTTTCTTTCATCAAAATGAAATATTTCAATCCCTTTTCACGTTGAAAATGCTTATTTTTTATTATTGATTGGCTCTGCAGTATTTCTTTTTTATCCTGGTTGTTATTTAAGCTACATGCAAGACAGGGATTGCAGTTAAGGCACATGATGTGTTTTTCATTCTCCCCTTTGGGTTGGCCTGCTTTTCTGGACTACATCTCCAGGGATTATTCAGATTTATGCAGTTTCTATAATGTATCATACAGATCCCTCAGAGGAAGATCTGCATTGCATTGTAAGAAGTGTAATCTTCTGGGCCATTCAGTTTGTGTTATGTGGGCCCATACTTCAATTTATGGAAGTCATCATGCTGTTAAAGAATTGCAGTTAGTGATTTCTTAATCCAAGTTCAAGAGAACATTTTGGATTACTTCACACTAAATAAACACCTTTCGGGGAAGAAATTCTGTAATGAGATATTTCAGCTAAATTTTTCTTAGATGGTGGCAGTAATACTATTTAGCATTTTTCAGCAAATCAGCTTTCTAGTGGAAAATGTGGGGTTTGTGAAGTTTCATATTTGATTTGCTAGCTCTAGTATTTCTATAATTTGTATTTCTACAGGTTTTATTCAGTGACTGAAGTCTTCCTTCTGCTGATGACTGTACAATATATGAGTCAGACCCTATGAAATTTTGTCACAGAGCTTCACTAAGTGCTATCCAGTTTCCCATTGGCTTCCAAGGTTTACAGGTCACTATGATTCACTAACAGTTTGGTTTGCAATTGTCAAATCAAGAAGGAATAAATTAGAAAAACATGCTGAATAGAGTGCTGGGATAGTGAAGGCAGTCCTAACCCTCCTTGCCTGCTCCAGATGGGGGATCTGAAGACATAAATGCCCAGAGCCTGACTGGTTAGGGAGAAAACAGCTACTAACTGATGAGGTATCTGGTATTACCTAATTTGTGTTAGCATTGTTAAGCAGTTTAGCTTAGGTATTAGTAGAGTCAATCCTAGCAATGTACCATGGGAAGCATTGGGGGTTTCTTTAACATTTTTACACCTTTTGTAGATTCTGCTTTTGAATTCTCTCTTTAAACAAGCCACTGGCTAACACACACACAGGGAATGGTTCTCAGAGTAATTGGGATAAGATTTCCCTTAACTAGCTGCAATCCGGTATTTTCTGTTTAAATTGTCTGAGTGTTGAGCTGGCACGAGTTTTCACATTATATTAAAAGAGGGCTTTAACTTGAAATGAAGTGTGATTGTCACTGCCTGTGTTGGCAGAGGATTTCCTTCTTGTTCATTTCTTTTTTTTTCCTGTCATCTGAAAGCATAATTCTGAGGAATTTCTTTCCATCAACAGTATGTCACAGTCATGCTTGTACACAGGTACTTTTTCTGAAGGTTGCTTAAGGTCACTGTTCTCACAAGGTGAACAAAACCTTACGGTTTCCCTCTATCTTTGGTAAGGATGAGAGATGCTTTGCAAGCTTTCTTATGTTAGGATCATAACAGGAAACAACCCTTGGTTAATGCAGAGTTTGCCATATTGAATTAGCTCATTACCTCCTGTGGCGTATCAGCACACCACCTCTAGCGGTGATGGAGCTCTATCAAGGTAACCTGCAGCTCCTTTCAGTAATTTATCTAATCAGATGTGCTGTAATTCACTTGGGGTTGAAAAGGCAGAGGAGTTACTTCATGACCTTTGTATCTGTAAGTTCATAATCCAAAGTGTGACTTTTTTGCTACCCTTTTAATATGACATTGCATAACGTAACACTGGATCCTTCTTAAAATTCATTACCTGCACTTGTCTTTAATGAATTCTAACAATTATGTATTCCATGAACTCTCTCTGTGTTGCCTTAAGAAGTCTGCCTTTGTATTGATTTTTAATTCACTGCCCTTTAGCTTTATTGATGAACCTAGATATTTCAAAATATATAAATGCAGATTATACTACCAAAGCATACAGAAACCTCTCAGCAGTGCCTGAGAACATTCCTGTGTCAAATTTATTCAGACACAAGAAACAAGTGTAACTCTCAGTGACTACAAAGACTGGGCCTGACAATTGCATGAAAGTCATCTTAATGTATATAAATGCATAGTCCTAAACCCCTCACAACTGTTTAGCTAGTTCTTCACCTTAGAAATATCAAAATAACATTTTTGAGACTTCATTAAGATCCCACTTGCCACCAGTTGTAATTAATCAGTAAATTAGTGTTTCTACCTGGACAAATTTTCAAGGCTCAGTTTGATATATTAAGGGTAATTCAGGAAGAGGATAAAAGGTTGATGTAGTGATGAAACATATATTAGAAATACAGAAGTAAAAGCAATATTTTGTACTTCATGCAGTATTTTCTACTTCATAGCATACTTCATGGCCTAAACTTACCAAGATCTATAGTGTTGGCACACCTCACATTGCATCTGGCCGGCATTCCAGGACAGAATGCCCATAGAAGAAGTTCAAGACCACCTGCTGCTGGCAGTGCCTCTGGAGCCCATTTGCCCAAAAACTCAGTGGTCACTCCATGCCCAGGATGCCAAAAGTCCGTTCTCTTCTGAATCTCAAAGGTGTTGAATGTGCCAGTTCTTGTGCTATGGCATACTGTGTTTTATGAGAAAGGTCTGTTAGAAACTCATCTTTAGGGTACTAGTGTGGTAGTTACCTCACTGCAATTTAAAGTATCTTATTCCTAGTGAGGAAAATTATTTCAACTGTAGTTAACTTTTCTCATTGATGGAGTTGCATCCTCCCACTGTGAGGTAGCTAGGTATTGTGGTTAAGTAGGTGGGCAAAAAATAGTGTGAGCTCTGCAAGTGAACACGCGCCTGAGAACCAGTGTCCCTGATTACTGCATGTTAGGTAATGGGATATGCCAAGTGTAAACACTTCAGAAAACGTATTCCTCACAGTATGAAATATTAATCCTGTATTTTATCTTCTCTATCCCATCAAGTACAGAAGTCTATCAATGAGACATAATAGTCTCATTTTGAGACAATGCATAGTCTTTAATGTGGCTCCCTGTACTTACCTGAGTAACGAAAGACTGAGCTCCTGGCAATAAATAGTATGTTACCTTGTGAGGAGATATATGCACTTGCTGGAGAGGTCAAAGCTAAACTGAATAGATTTGGAGATCTTGCGTTTTCTTGAAAGCTGAACTGTCATGAGGTATTGCTCCAAATCCTTTAAAAGCAAAGAGGGGCTCGGTGTGATGCAGACCTGGTAGCCCGGATCCTCTGTTGCCTGGCAGTGAGTAAAGTTTCTCCCTCTTAATCAGTTCAGCATAATAAAAATGTCATGCATATTCTAAACAGAAATAAAAGTTACCCAATGAAGAATAATCACTGCTCAAGGTTTTATAAAACAGCCATGTTACTTACTTGGAATGTTTTAAGAGTGTTATTGTGCCTCTTTAATCCCTTCTTACCCCTCTGTCCAAAGGGAAGCTGCTGTGGGCCTGTGTGTAAATACAGGTGATGGGGCACTTAAAAACACATGGTAGGAGAATAGAGAGTATACATCCTGGTTCTGTGTCACTGAAATGCTATGTTAACCACAGCTTGTAACCTTTTCATTAGCTTTCTACCCTCTAAATAGAAAATATTATGTAAAACAGAAAACAAAGTTGGTAAGAGAATGCCTTTGTTACAAAGGGCATCTCTATCTTCTGGCAGTACTTCCCACAACCTAGCCACACAATTGTCTCATTAATATGAAAGCTTTTGCTTTCTAATTTTTGAGAGGGTACAGATAATTGCCATAACCACAAAGAGCCATGCATGGGCAGTTGTGCCACATTTCTATTTCTGAGCTGCTCAAAGGCACCACACAGTCTCTGATGTTGATGTAGTGTGGTGCATCCTTTAGCACCTTCATTTTCACTTCAGACATGCTTACACTGTCTCACAACGGCTACCTCCAGCAGTTTTTGTTATGATTAGCATTAACACCTCATTTCCTCCTCCTGCCCTCTCAATCTCCCTTCAAAGCTCCATGAAATCCATCTCACCTTTCATACCTGGCAAATATTTCTGGACATCTTGAAGTACTGTCTTGTGAGGAGGGGACCAAGGCTCAAGTGTGGCTGCCTCTGTAAGCCAGCTAAAGGCAGCATAAACTCAATAGAAAGCCTGTGAATGTGATATACTTCTCTCTTTCCCTCTTCTTCTCCATTTGTCTTCTTTGTTCATTCCTTCCTTTTATTGCTGAAGCAAACTGATCTGGGCCTCCGCATTTGCAGAATCTAAGCAGCTCCTCTCTAACCTGCCTGGATTTGATTTGTCTCTGACAGCGATGGGGACTGATGTCCTTAGCAGTAGGAAAGCTGTTACTTGGATGTGACTGTCACTGCTGTTGTGAAGAGGAACTGCTCAGGCTATTTCAAGGTCTGAACATATGTTCCTATTAGATTTTATGCACTGCCTCTTGCAAATGTTTGTGAATTACAGGATTCCTGCCTGTGTATGTAAGTAGTGGTTAGGACAGTAATGAAAGCAATATTTACTGGTCTGTAGAAGGCAGGAAAATGGCATTTTAACTGAACTTGCACTTACTGGCTTCCTGACTGTTTTGCCTCTTAAGAGATTTCTCTGTTACAAAGTCAGCAGGTAGCTGAGTCTTCACTGCAGAACTTTCTAGCACTCTTAGTGCATATCTAGCTCAGCTTAATCCCTCCCTGCTGTTCCCTAAACCTCTGTGTTATTACTATAATTACTTATTTTTATAGTGTTAGTGGCTGGAGATCTGCAGATAGTGTCACATCAAGCTATGGATGTTAGGCAGACCTGAGTTTGTAGGCTAAGTGTGTGTTTCTACCCAAAGAAGCATGCAAACATACATTTTAAGACTCATTTTCTGATATCTTAGCCTATAAAGTTATTTTGTATTTAGGATATGCTGCCTTCTGCTCTGAGATGTAAGAACTATACGGAGGAGTAAGGATTGTGTATTTATGGTGGCTCTAGTTTGTCTCTCCATCACTCCACACGTTTGACAGCAACTAAAATTCCCATCAGTTTCTTCATTCTGTACTGCACCTTGGGAGGAACAACCCCATGCACCAGTACAGGCTGGGGATTGATCTGCTGGAGAACAGCTCTGCAGAGAGAGACCTGGGAGTCTTGGTTGACAATAACCTAACCATGAGCCAGCAATTTGCCCTCATGGGCAAGAAGGCCAATGGCATCCTGAGATGCATCAAGAAGAGTGTGGCCAGCAGGTCGAGGGAGGTTCTTCTCCCCCTCTACTCTGCCCTGGTGAGGCCTCATCTGGAGTCCTGTGTCCAGTTCTGGGCTCCCCAGCTCAAGACAGACAAAGAATTTCTGGAGAGAGTCCAGCACAGGGCCACCAAGATGGTCAGGGGACTGGAGCATCTTCCTTGTGAGGAAAGGCTGCGGGAAGTGGGGCTGTTCACCCTGGAGGAGACTGACAGGGGACTTCAATAATACTTACAGGTATTTTAAAGGTGTATGTCAAGAGGATGGGGCAATTCATTTTTTGTGTAGTGTCCAGTGATAGAGGAGGTAATGGACAAAAGCTGGAACACAAAAATTTCCACATAAGGAAGAAACTTCTTTACTTGTAAGTGGGACAGAGCACTGTCACAGGCTGCCCAGGGAGGGTGTGGAGTCTCCTTCTCTGGAAATTTTCAAAACCTATCTGAATGCGTTCCTGTGATCTGATCTAGGTGGACCTGCTTTGGCAGAAGGGTTGGACTAGATGATCTCTAAATGTCCATTCCAACCCCTACCATTCATTGGTGTGAAAAATCCACTTTGGTAATCTCTGAATGGTGTTTCAATAATTAATTCTTCTTTGTGGATTTTGGTTGATGATTTAGATTAGATAATTGTGCATTGTGTGAGCCACAATTTCCGTAAACTGAACTTCAGAATTAGGAGAGTGTAAAGGGTAGCAGATCAGGTACATGCCTTCTATGCATGCCCGTTTAAAAAGCACCCAAGTATCCCACCTACCCTCCTCGTGCCACAGATGAATTCTGAAAAAAAAAATTTTTTTTCACTTTTTTAATGCTGAAAACCATGTCTGTAACCAGACTTACAGAAAAAGAGGTGTAACTTAAGCCATTTACCTTGCAGAATGAGGCATTAGCTATTTCTTTGATTAATGACATGTACTAGCTTTTACACTGAATTTGAAATACCACAAAAATGATCTGACCTCTTTTTACCACTACCTCTGTAGTGACAAAGGAATCCAAGCCAGAAAAATGCATATGATGTTCTTGAGAGTGCCAAGGGCTCCAAGGAAGCTTCCTCTTTCTGCCTGAGAGAGCTGACAGGTCCCGTTGAGCCAAGCATATTTCTGCTCAGTGGTTGCCTTTCATATTATGTTTTCTTTTAAGATTGTGATTGTCTTAGCCATTTAAGAAAGGAAGTTTAGATGCTGTTTGGATTTGTCTTCATTAATTAGGTCTGGGACAAAATAGTGCCCAAAAAAGTGTTATTTTATCTGTTACTTAGTTCATGTTTGTGTGCGCTGTTTTGTGCCAGAAACTTCGCAATCTAATTAATTGAATAGAAACAGAGAGAAAGTATTATTTTAAATTAATTAACAGGAAACTAAAATAGACAAAAATGCTATCTCTGTTTTTCAGAGAGAACTTTGGTAGGGCAATTATATGTCTGAGCCAGAGAGGAATATCCATAAGGCACAGTGCTTCTGTCCATGGAAATAAAGAGTTGCCAGATATTTCTGCTTTTTCTTCCTCAAATTCTGACTTACTTGCCTGTATCTGCTTTAGGGCCACTGCTGATTGACTCTAACATGCATATTTCCCCCATGTGTAATTATTATGTGTATATGGGGCTCTATCTTAAGTAACTAAATTATTGGGGTTATATTTCATATTAATTATCCCATATGTGATTGGGATTGGTCAGGAATTAAGATATTAGAGCACCACTTGTAAGTGCCCAATTTGGTGTAATTGTCTTTGAAGTACTAGAGTATATTTCAGCTTGGAAGTGGCATGGGTCTTGTGCTCTCCCTAATTTTGTCATATCAATAAAAGCAAAATTGCTAAGTAAAGCCCTGTAAAAGCAATAGTTAATAAAGGGAGGAGTTTTAATACCAGGTAACTATCTCTCAAACTTCACTATGGATGAGGTTTGTAGGGGTGGCTTTTCTCATGTCATTCATTTTAATGACAAAACATCCTTTCAGTAAAGTAAGGAGAACTAAGTGCCTCCACTTGGAAAATCGATAGCAAATCTCAGATCCCATCAGCAAGTGCAGGAGAGGCTGCTGTTGCTCAG
Source organism: Urocolius indicus (assembly GCA_013401255.1). NCBI lineage: Eukaryota > Metazoa > Chordata > Aves > Coliiformes > Coliidae > Urocolius > Urocolius indicus. The sequence continues at coordinate 109,016 of WBNH01005945.1, forward strand.
ATCCCTTTCTTTTCACCTTTAATGAGGTAGAAAGTCATTCAATTGATGTATTATGCCCTGGCCTTTTCCCAGTAATTGACCTAGACTGCTGGGCCATGGTTTAATAAATCTGTTGTTTGAAGGGCAGGAGGGAGGGAAGAGGAGAGGTCCAGTGAGTTTGGTCTGGATTTGTCTTATACTCAAGGTTTCCTCATTAGTAATTCCAAGGATCCTTTTTATCTGAACAAGTCTAATATCTAAAACTGACCAGAGTACAGTGTGATTTGACATCTGGAATGTAGTTTTGCTTTCGCTGAAATTGCTGTAAATTCAGAGCACCAGTGAAGTTTGTCATGATATTACAGTGAAGAAGACTCTTCTCCTTTCTGATGACACCTCTTCATGCCAAAGGACTGTTATCTGTCTTCTCCTTAAACTCATTTTATATAAAGAGTCACAAGGCTTTGTCCATGCTTACATATATCCACATTTCCAGACAGAGGACTGTTTACAGGAAAGGTAGGGTTTGCCCATGCATTTTCAACCACCTGCCTAACTGGTTTGGCACAAAAACCAAGGCGAATCTCTCCTGTCCTTCAACAGTAAGTAATGTTTCTTCTGAGAAACTTGGCTGGGCATCATCTCTAGGTGTCTTTGCATAGTAAATGAACTGCTGTAAAACCAGAGGTTTTGGTGACCTTTTGGATGTTGATTCCATTTGAAAACCAAGTCAGCTTTATCTATAAACCAAGTTAGAGACTACAAGAGCAGAACTAAAGTATACTAGGTGTTTTCAAAAACATGGTTGTAAATAAATCCCTTGAATCATTTACATTCCTTTGAATATTGTGTGCTCTGTTTTGAAGATCTTTGTTAAAGCACACTCATTTTAAGATGTGATAGTAACAACAGCCTCTCTGTTTCAAGGTAAGCAGTGTCTGCATTAGTCAGTAGCTGTGTAGTTAAAATTCAAACTCTAAATTATCAGTGTACTTGCAAGTGTTCACATACACATGTGGAACCATAAAAGTACTTAGAACTGCTAAGAGCTCCCTCATGCTACCTCTAGCATGGAAGCATGCTAGAGGGGACTTGCATTTTAAGTCTTCCTAAAAGTTGGCGAATCGATTATACCATTTTTTTTCAAACGTGCTTCAATGGCAATTTCAGAATGTGACATTGCTATTGTTTCACACTTCCTGCTCTTAAAGCTTTCAGCAGCTGTATCTTTCATGTTAGCTGTAGGTGTAAAAATTGTAAATGCTCGAGTATGTGTGGCTGGCAAGCTTTGTGGAATTGGATGCCAGACACCAGTAGATGAGCTGGAGAAAACTCAGAAGTAGACAATTTTGTCATTTTATAAATACTTGGGGAAAACAACTGAGGTCTTCTCAGTCCCACAGTTTTTGTTTAATTGCTGGGTCAGTCCTTTAGTTGGTTCATTTCCTGCTGTTTAATTGCAATGACACATTTTTTTTGTGACTATTTATTGTCTCAGGATAAAGGCAAATGGGATGCTTTCATTATTGTCGTAAAACTGTGCATAAATACCAACAATCTCCATGTGCCCCAAAGAATTCTAATAAAATTGTTAAGAGCTTTAAGATTAGCAGACACTAGAACTGGAGTAACCAATGTAGCTTTAGTTTGGTGTTTCTGTGTTACATGACTTACAGTAAAGATTCAGTACTTAATATTCTATTGTAATGGCAATCTCAGCATGCATTAATGAGGAAGATGCTTCACTTTCACCCATCAGTTTTCTACCACTTTGTTAATGGTCTAACTGAAATAGTAGTAGATTGTGGTTTTTAATGGAAATAGGAATAAGACACACATTTTAAAATATGTTACATAGCTGATTAGTAGCAGAAGGGTATTTCTGAAATGTTGAGATTCAAATTTTAGAATCCATTCCAAGCTCTGCAGGTGCAGCATGTAAAAATGTTTCCTTGTCTCATCTTCCTTAGTTTGGATAATTCTCTGCTTTCCCTACTGAAAACCTTGTGCTGTTGCTTACAACTTCACACCTTATCAAAGAACATTTTGGGTTGGAAGGGACCTTGAAAGATATCTAGTCCAACCCCCATGCCAAAGCAGGGCCACCTAGAGTAAGTCACACATGAACGAGACCAGGTGGTTTTGAATGTCTCCAGAGAAGGAGACTCCACAACCCATCAGGGCAGCCTGTTCCAGTGCTGATCACCCTCACCATGAAGAAATTCTTCAGTGTGTTTCTTTGGAACCTGTTATGTTGCAGCTTAAACCCATTGCCCCTTGTCCTATCATTGGGCATCAGTGGCAACAGCCTGGCTCACGGGTTTGGTTTTTTTTGGTTTTTTTTTTTTCTTTTTTTTTTTTCTTTTTTGTCTTTTTTTTTTTTTTTCTCCACCCTGCCAGAACCTGGGGAGAGACAAGAACCTGTTTTAGTGCTTTTGATGTTGAGGCTGAGTGAGTAATCTGCATGTGTAGAAGAACCTTGGCTGGCTTTGTACAGCCCTGTGCTCAGGGAGAATGGACTTTTCAGCAAAAGTCAGCTGCAGTAAACTTGAGTATCTTTGCTAATGTGGATTTGGCACCAGACTTTCTAATGGCTTGTGAGCTGCTATTCTTGGAAAGCTATTTGCTTGCCAAGTTGCACTCCCTCACTGCATATATATAGAAATATAAAGAAAATATTTTTTTAATTTCTTTCTAAACATGAGCAAAACAAGGTATTTCTCTCTAACCTCCTTCTGGGAAATATCCGAACTGTTGAGACTGAAATTTTCCAAAACAGTATAGCTAGAGGCATGCTTCTGGTATGTTAAAGTCTCTGGGATTTGAATGTTTTCTGCTAGAAGCAGTCCTGTCTTGTATATGCTAGCCCTTTAAAAACTTTTAGCATCAGTTCCTCTGAGCTTGCTGCTGCTGCTGCTATTGTCTGTCATAAGTCAAGTTGGCAGGGCAGGCACAGTTTAATAAAGCAAATTTTATTTAAAGTTCTTACTCCGGCTACTAAATATGTAAGGCTAAATATCTCATTGGCCTTTACAGAAAACTGTCATTTTTGCCTTTATTGGTTCTCTGTTTCCCAAGAGATTTACTATTTGCCTGACAGACCAGAGGTCTGGAATTAAAAAGTAACTTCCTGACCAGAGTATGCAATTTACCATGAAATCAACAGATGTATCAGATAAAGAAGCTCTAAGTTAGAGAAAGGACATTCATAGCATTTGTTCTACTTCTATTTTTTTGTCATTGCATTGTGTTTATTTTGTTGACGTTCTCCATTTTTATTTTTTTTTCTGCTTGAATTCTACATCTTTGCCATTTACTTGTGGGTCAGAAAATTCTTCTGGATTACAGCATGACCATTTTTAGCTTGGGAATTTTAGAGGTTTGAGTATCAGTACCGATTTTCATATATAAGCTACATTTTTTTAAAATAAAATACTCAAAGCTTTCCTTGGAAAGGAACTACTGAACTGTAAGGATGGACCTGTGCTTGTGGGAGCATTCAGAAAAGGAAAGTTTTAATGATGAGTATACTCAAGAAATATAGTCTATTTTCATTCCTGTCTTTCCAACAGTATCTTGGAAATCCCTCTGTGGGGCGTCATTACCCAAGAGTAAAGAATGCCGTAAAGTTTACTTCTGCCCATGTAGTTGTATTTTGTGGAATTTTGTGGTATTTTGTGGAATGCATCAAATAGTAAAATAACAGGGCTGTCATCCTGCCCGTCTTTATCCAGTCAACAGAACAAATTGTAACATCAAGAAATCAGTTTCAATCGAAACTCCATGAAATTAATCTGAGTAAAATATACTTGTTTATATTAATTACAGATCTGCCTCCAACTTTATCTGTTCAGTGATAACTTAGGTAGGAAAAGAATTTATATGAACAGCTATAGAGATACTTAATTTGTTTTGTAACTACATTTTGAAATGCATTATTCTGAAGTTTCAATGGAGCACTCTAAAATAAAATTTAACTGTGTTCCACAGACAGGAATGGGTGAAGAGAAGGACAGATTGTCCATAAGTTGTGCCTGCTGTGGTGGCCTTAGCATTTACTAAAAGTTTTTCTCAGCTCTGCCTTTCGAAGGTTTTCCTAAATATAATGCATCAGTTCTGTGCAGGACTAGTTTTTTCAGGAGAGGGTTTTGTCCATGGTCAGCAGGTACAGACACATACTGAAAGTTATGTGCAAATATGAGTAGTGGCAGCAACAAAAACCTCTGTGCATTAAAAGGAGAGATCGATTAATTAAGTGTATTAATGTACAAAACATGTACTTCATTCTGGCCGTAGATTACACTGTGCTGTTGTATCAGACTCCTTTTGGGTATATACCTGTTTACACTAGAACAATATTTTACATCCATTTTTGCTTCCGTAGAGAAAATCTTACAACCCAGTTTCTTTTGGTGTGTTTTAAACTGCAAAGCACTGCTTTAACTTTAGCAGGTTCTTTCAGCTATCCTTTGCCTTTTTTTTTAGTACAGATCTTGGTTAGACTATATGAAATCTTTAAAGACAACTGCCTCAGTGTGTCCTGTTGACTTACTGTAATGCCACCTTCTAGAAGCATTTTACTTATCTTTTACACACCGAGAGATCACAAGTATAATATTAAATGGAACTAGGACATTGACAGTTACATTTGGCTTTGACATCACCTTTCAAGGTGATGAATACACAGTGTCTTTGGAAGTATAAGCAATGGAATTGCCTATTTCCAGTCACTCATTCTCCATATGGTTAGTTTTAGACTTTTAGAAGAGCTGATCAGTTTTACAACCATCCATTCTTCTCCTGCATCATGTCATCACATCAGGACATATAATGTCCTTCTAGGGTACTTCTTCTAATGTGCAATTCCTAGTATCTGTGAAGCTGTGTAAAGGTCATCTTGTAAGAGCCATGTTTGTAGTGTAGTATCTTGTGCCTGGCCCTGGATCCCCACTGCTGGTTTACAGTGCTCTAATTTATAATATAAGAAACTTCTGCTCACAAATCTGTGCAACTTTTGTGATGGAGAAGTGGGTGGGCCAGTATGTGTCACACCAGTTGGAGTTAGTGGTAGTAGTTCATCATCCTGTGGTAGGACCTACATTCCAATAGTGGGATCTACAACCTGAGATATGCAACCAAATTAAAGCAGAAGAAAAATGGTTTCTATCCTAGAGCATAGCTTCCTCACCATTTGTCTCTTTTCTCCTTTATCTGCCAAGATACCCTTTTTTTCTTTTTTCTCCTTTTCTGTTTCTCTCAGCCCACCTTTTTTGGCAAGAAGTACTTCATCATTTCTGAATCACCATAAACTTCTCTGACTGAGGACAGAGCTGCGTAATATTTTCTCCTGCCTGGGATGCTCCATTCTAATATTTACTGAAAGCATAGCTCACAGGGAAGAAAACCAGGATGCTTCTATGGTGAGGAAATCTCATTTTAATGGGGCTGCATCAGCACTTCTAGTGCATTAGTATTTTTATTGGACTGTAGAGTGAGGTGCTCGGAAGTAAGTGCATTAGTGTGGATCAGCATTTCTGAGCTAAGGTTGCGTTTTATAGAGGTTATCAACAAGACAGTGCATTTGGAAGCTTTGTTGATCTGGATCAGCTATTCAGTGCATTAGTGATTCATGCAAATGCTTTGGCCTTGGGACCTAAGAGAGAATAGGAACGTGGTAGTGTGTGTCACTAATCCAAATATGATTATTAGCCTTTGGCTTGCAGCTGAAGTTCAGAATTTGATGGATACTGATTATCAGATGAAAAATTTCTTCTTGTATAATTTCTTTTGTAGTGAAAATAGGGATGTGAGTCACACATGGCAATGAATGATTATTTTTGCCTTTGAAATTTAATTTATTAAACAGGGAATCTTTTTGGAGGAAGGTAAAATTTAATTCTAATAGCAGCTATAAAAATCCACTCAGCTTTTAATGACCATCTATGGCACGCTATCAATTGGAAGCAGAATCAAAAATTCAAGAAGAAATGTTTCCATTACATTCAACAGCAGTGACAGACTTGATGTAATCTGCAGGCTTCCATATCTTATTCTTGTCTCCAGTTTTTAGCTTTTCTGAATGTCCATCTGAAAACACTTGAGGCAGCTTAGTCCTTTCCTTTCAGTTGCTTCCTTTCTCATGTCTTCGCTTCTCCTGACCTGGAAAAGGGATAAGCATCAGGAATTGAAACCAGGGGAAGTTGACCTTTGGTCTTGAAAAAGGAAGAAAACTGATAAAGCAACACAGGTAAAGTGAGTGGGAAAAGATACCTGAAGTGAGTGAGGTAATTCTTAAGGTCTGAAATTGAGGGAAAAGTGAACTGAGTCTTGAGTCTCATTTGTCTAAGGCTAGAAAGAAGATGCAGAAAGGAGCAAAAATCTCAGTAAACAATAGAGTACAGGGGAGGAGAGAGTTGAATCCTATGCAATAAGAGTCTGGATTTAATTCACAAATACAGTATGACTGTTTACATCCAGTGATAAATATGAAGAAATAATCTTTCTTTTTTTTTTTTTTTCAGCTGTTAGATAGAAATGTGGCCATGTAGGAATGAGTACTTGAGACGAGGAGAAACTCAAGTCATTTCTGTTTTCTGATGTAAGAGATACAGCACCCTGTTAGGGATTTGGAGAATGCATAGCACTGGGAATTCTGTCCCCAGGAATGGACACACAAGTCCCATCAACAGGGATATTTTTGTTATATCAAAAACTGTGTACAGTTTTTTTTAAGAAATGCAGTGTTTTGTTCTGCTATTGCTAATGGCTTTGACATAGTCAGTCCCAGTGAGCATCACTGTCAGCCTGTGATGTGCAAAAGAATAAAGTCCACTGAGGATAAGTGTTTGCTAAAGCTCCTCTCTTTGCCTACCCAAATGAGAGTGGATTTACTCACAAATTTAGTGCAGATTTTCAACACAGGAGAAAAATGGAGGAAATAATTTTCATTTTATTTATTCCTCCATTTTCAATCAGCTCTAAAGGTATCAACACTGTATTGTGTAACTTCTTCAGAATCGGAATACAATTTCACCTACATCCCATTTCAGCTAGTGTTAAACTCCTGGTAGGGTCACAGGACTTCACTATGAATTTTAGTTTAAACAGGCCCTGGTGTTTGTTCTGGTTTCCTTTGTCAGCTCTCTTCCTTATGTCGTGGTTTAGCCCAGCTAACACAAAAGCACCACCGCAGTCTCTCACCATTCACCCCCACCCTCATTAGGATGGCAGAAGCCCCAGCGAAGTAAGAGTAAAAAGATAATCAAGGTTGTTGTGGATTGAGACAGGGCAGGAGGGGCTCACTGCCAATTATGGTTCCAGGCAAAACAGACTCCAGTACTCGACTTAGGAAAGTAGGAAAGTTTATTCTACTACCTACAAATAACAGACTGGAATAAAAGCAAAAAGGGAGTAGGATGGTGAGAAAATGACAACTAGCACTTTAAGATCTCCCTCCCCCATCCCTCCTTTCTTCCCGGGCCCAGCTCACTGCTCCCGATATCTCTACCTCCTCCCCCCACAACGGCTCAGGGGGGCAGGGAATGGGGGATGTGGTCAGTCCCTCACAGATGGGCTCTGCCGCTTCTGTCTGCTCAGAGGAGGGTGACTCCTGGCATTCTTCCCCTGCTCATGAGGTCACTCCCCCAGGCCACAGTCCTTAACGAACTTCTCTAGCGTGGGTTGTTCCCAGCAGCTGTGGCTTCTGCCGATATGGGGTCCCGCTCTCGGGACAGAGTCCTTGGTGAATATCTCTGGTGTGGATTCTTCACCACAGTTGCAGTTTCTGCAGATATAGGGTCCCTCTCTTGGGACAAGGCCTCTTCAGTGCATAAATTTAATAGGCTTCTTTGTTGTGGGTTTCTTCCCACAGTTAGGGCTTTTGTGAATATTGGATCCCTCCCACGGGACATGGCCTGCTCTGGCCATAGTGATACAGGGTCCTTCCCTCAGGACATGGTCACTGACCCTGGCTTGGGATTCTTAGCAAAATGAGTCTGTGTCCATGGTCTGGGGCCTTTAGCAAAATGAGTCTCTGCCTTTGATGTGGCGTCTTTAACAAAATGCAAACAAATCTCAGCTTAACCAGTCCTCTTCGTAGAATGCAGGAGTGTCTCTGCTCCAGCACACCTCCTCCTCTCTTTCCTCACTGACCTTGGAGTCTGCGTGGTTGTTTCTCTCTTCACACTTCTTGGACTATCAGCAGCTGGAAAAGAAGAAGGGACAGAAGAAGGAAGAAAAAGGAAGAACCTTCCTCTTCCAGCTTCTTCTTAAAAGTGATCGTGGAGGCATCTAATTGGCTCAGCCCCAGAAGTGGGTCTGGCTCAGCACTAGGGGGAGTTTGAAGCAACTTTTTACAGGAACCAACTTTACAAACCCCTTCCCCCTTGCCAGAAAAGGATGTCATGTCAAACCATGACACCTGAATAGTTGCTTATTATCTAATTGCCATCCTCCCTTTCAACAGGTGGGCATAAAACCCCAGAGTATGTTGACTTGTACTTTGTCCATATTGTGGTACTATAAACAGGTGCACAAGCTTTGTGTTCTTTTAAAGCTTTTAAGTTTGTGTGACACAGAAGAAATGAAAAGATGTGGACTATGTAAAGATGACAGATGAGCAATCAGGTAGGCTGCATCTTAAAGTAGTGGCATTAGTACTGCTAACTTTGCTCACAGTCTGATCCTACTACGTATGGACTGACTTTGTGGGTCTTGATCTGAAGAGATACCTAAGAATCAACAGCTTGCTAGCAGAAGTTTTGGGAAGTGCTCTCTCAGGGTCCCACTCTGGGCACAGAAATTCACATGCATTGCTGCTTTTTAGAAAATGAGAGCTGATCTGGCAGTGTTGGCTCTAAAGCATCTGCCATCAATATTTGCTTTTTCTTTTCCTATCACCAGTCAGAGTAAGCAGCAGCAATGGCAGCAGCTGTGGCAACACTGTCACTCAACCTTCTTCTTTCTCTTGAGACCCTTTTACTGTGCTTTTGGAATATCATTTTCAGAAACATAATGCATGTCCTGAGAAAGATTATGCTACTGTTGGCACACTGTTCAAAAAGGTAGAATGAACTGATGCACTTGCCTTCATCTGTGTCTGCATCAACACCTTGCCTTCCTCTGTGTTATCAAGCCCTGAAGAAAATAAGGAATGTTCTCTGATTCTTCTTTGTGGCCATGTGGCAGTGTCTGGTTGTGATGCTTACTTTTCTAATGTGCTAACAAATTGCTACCGCAGACTGGGAGGTTCTGAAACCCCCCCTCTAGCGTGTATCTTCTGCTTGGGCATCTCTGACTGTGCAGAGAGACGGTGCAAGCAGGATATATGCAATTTAAGAATACACAGTGAGAATTTATTGACTAATGCTTATAGTAGTCAGCTAAAACACAAGTGCTACCAGGCTAGCAGAATATTAATGTGTTCTCCAGCACAGATGCAGAGACCTAACAGGTGGTGGGTTAATTACACCAGTCATCAGTCAGGTGGGAAAGGGCTGGTTTGGGGAAGGTTTGGCTTTTACTACTTCTTCAGTCAGACTGATCCTTGACTAGTCATGTTACATTGCTGTCTCCGATTCTCCTTTTTTTTTTTCCTTAGGGCATTATAGCATCTCGTTTCATTGTTTTTCTCTTGAGTCACTGACAGATACCATCTCAAATATTTCACTTCTGCGTTACTTAGCTTTAGCTTATAGATTGTCTCACAACTCAATAACCCCGTTTTTCAGTAAAATTGAGCCAGATGCTTGTGGCTGTCCTTCAGCACACCAGGTATTATGTCTCAGACAACTGAACCTCAGGAGATATGGTTGGTCTTTGGGGATGTACTGATAATCATCTATGATGGTGCTTCTTTCATCTGGAAAGGGGACACAAGTGGGCTAGAACAAGTCTTTTCCCCTAGCTTAATTTTTAATGTTTTAGTAGAATGGAGATAAAACTCTTTTCTGAAACCAGAGGTGTAGGTGAACTCTCTTATTAGTGTTGTGAAAAACACAGCTTCAGCTCTGCAACTTGGCTGAAAAACTGCATCTGTCTACTTGTTTTAGCACTGGAGCTTTTAAAGTGTTCTTTATTCCGTTTGTTTTTTCCATGTGATATGTTTGGCAGTATTTGGTGGATGGAGTATTTTTTTTTTTTGTCCATTGAAATGATTTCCTAGTGAGTGTGTTTGTGTTTGAATTCTAGTGAACTACATTGTCAAACCTCTTCTGGTGTGCCTGGAAGCACTGGACTGAGCCTCCATTACAGGCAACCAGGTGGAGATATAACTGGCACAAATATCAGCAGTGGGAATCAAGGCGGGAAGTTTAGCAGATTATGGGCAGGCATGAAAAGAGATGCTTTAAAAGTGTGCATAAAGCAGTGGGAACTTAGACTTTGAGCATCTCAGCAAGAAACCGCTGAAAGTTCTCAAAGACTTGAAAAAGGAGAAATGTTTATGGTCCCGTGCTTGCAGGAGAGAGGCTGTCCTGGCTGAAAAATCTGAGTGAAGGCCTCCAAACATAGAAATCAGAATCAAACCCCACTTCTGGGTTTTGCCTCTCCAATCTACTGTTGAACTAAAGTGAATGGAGGAACTAAATGAATGAACCAAAGAATGAAAAATGCAATGTCTTTTGTGGCTGGAGGTGACTCTTAATGCTTGAGTTCTTTATCATGCTATCTTATCTTTACCATCATCTACATCTTGTGTCTTTTGTCCCAGATTTATGTTTTATCGAAGCAGGATTTTTGTATTTTGAGCCAGGATTCCTCAAAAAGCTGTTTGTCTTTTCTGTTTGGTCCCTATATTGTGCCAGAGATGAGAGCAAACTGCTCTTCCACACCATAGAAATGTCAGCTTTGCAAAGGCAGCTCTTAGTGGGGAGTCTCCACAGGTGAGAGCTTTCCTGATGCTGCTGCACTTCTTAGGGAAAACATTGCCAGTCAGTCAGTCACAAGGGAAATGATGTCACAGAATAATCTCAGGATAAGAATTCATATCAGGGATGCTTGGCAGCTTCAGAAAGTGTATGAAGGAGACATTGACATCCTGAATGAAAAAGAAAAATGGAACCTTTAATTTGTGATGCCTGATTTTGGCTGCAGCTTTGAGCTGTTTGGCCTAGTGTGAACTATAACACTGTAGTCAAGAGTTCGAAGCTCACATGTATATGTGGGCACAGGCACAGATATACGTGTGCAGCTGCACACACTAATTAGTGTGAGATGATTTCGTATGGGCAGACTGGAATTAGCCATGGTAAATGTAGATGATTATAGGACTGAACTTCAGCACTTGCGTGCATAAAGCCAGGTGATGTGAACAACCCTGCAGGTAGGCATGAAAGGTCACAGTGTTTGTGTGTAGGCTATGAGTAGGACTTAAGAGAAGAAAGGGACTGTTGGCCCGCAGAAGCAGTTCTGCCTTCCAGACATGTGTGATTGCTACATCACATCTGGAAGAATGATTCTACTCATCCCAATCTGTTGTTTGTTTTTTATGCTGTCTGTATAGTAAATTGAGTTTTGTTTACAAGAGCACTAAAGCAACAATAAATATTATGGTAAATAATTCTGTACTCAGATACTTAGTCAAGGTTCCCTATATGAAGCCCAAAGACCAAATACCTTACAGACATTGCTGTTCTCAGGATATTAAACTGTCGTTCCTGGCAGAGAGCAGCAGAGATGAGAACCGTATTAATTGAAATACATCCATGTGATTCTAGCGGGCATGCACTGTGCAAAGGAGACTAAAATAAACCAAACCCCTGAGGCCCTTAGAAACTTCATATCAAGTGGTCTGCATGCTCTTAACCATCCAAGTAATGCTCACCGGCCAGTACTCAAGAGAAAGGAGTTTTCCATACAGCACAGCAGTATCTCTCCATCCATTGCCTATGGCTCCAGCTGCAGCTGCTCTGATGCCTCAGAGAAAGAAGAAATATTCAGACAGGATAAGGGCATAATGTACCTGGTTAAGCATGCAATGGTAAAAGAATTCTTCCTGATTCCAGCCACAGAGCACATAAGGCCGTGCAGTTAAGTTTGATGTCAACCATGCTGCAAGATGATAAATACAATGGAAGTAAACTTGGTCCACTTGTAGGAGAAGACCAAGGTCAGAAGGTTTCTCTTGGAATCTTTAGGTCAATTTCCTATCACCTCCTTGGATAACCAGTTTTAATACTTTCCTAAAGAAATTCTGCCTTATTTCAAGGTTAAGTCTGACTCACTTTAGCTTCCAGTCACTGAATCTTGCTATGCTGCTATCAATACGATTAGATCTCATTTCTTTGAAAACAATGCATCACAGCGTTCACATCACCTCTAGGCTGACTTTTCAATATCCTAAAACCACCAAAAGTGTCTTAGTCCTTACACTGTCAGGATGAATTTAGCTGTTCTAGGGGCACTTGCTTTGCACTTGCTTTGCACTTGCTTTAAGATGCCACAGCCACCTTGGTATAGAACTGCACATGCCAGTCTAGTAATCATCTTTCCTGTGCTGCATGCACAACACCATGAATTGCTTCTCTGAATATTACCCTCTTTAGGGCTGAAGTTGACTTTTTTTGTAAGTTTGCTGTTTTCACAGCAATTATCTTTTAAAACCATGGAGTTCTTTGCTAAGTTATTATTTCTGTAGACAGTCTCTCATGGTATACGGATGGTTGTATTTGTTGTTCCAATAGGCACATTCTTCTGGAGGTTCTTCACTTTAGTTGTATTCAAGTGACCATTCAGGTTAGGGTCAGCTCAAGGCAAAATTACTGCCCCAAGAATGAGAGAGCTTGATAGTGAAGGGAGAAATAGAGCCAGAAAACCTCACTATGAGCAAGGGAAAGCTGTCTGCTCTCCTATGTGTCTAGAGCAGGGCTACCTAGAAGCTAGCTTAGGTGAGGCTTTAGGTGGTTGGTCTGTGTTTCTTCCATAATGAATGTAAGAAATAAAGGTATTAAGGATAGAATAGAAAGCAACACACATCCTAAGTCCATAAACGTCAAGAAAAACTACACTTGCATGATTCTTGGTAAGGCTGTCTTCCACAATATATCTCTAAGTTAATAAAAACCAGGTGAAATAATGAGGAAAATAGTTGGGACAGAAAGTTGTACTCATTTGCAGATAAAATATTTAAAAGGTTAGGAGATAGGAAAAGTAATCGATGTTCAAATTGAATGACCTAAACCTGTAAACATCATTTATGCAATGGAAACACATAGTTGGAATCAGTCATGAAGCAGAGATGTTTGCCAGATTTAATACAAAAATGGAGAACAAAATTTCTGTGCTAAGAATTTTTTGATCTCTTCCTTATGTGATAGTCTGAGAGAACAACATAGGTCTGGGGTAAAGCACTTCTGGCTGAGATTGTTCATAATAATATCTAATAATATCTATTTTTTAAATAGTGAACAGGAGGCACTACATGGTTATTGCTAAACCCACTTATTCTCATCATCCAATGCCATCCAATGTTTGCAGGTTTCTGAAGAATTGTGGGAACTGTAAATAGTGCTTTGGAAACCTAGTGAAGGTATTTCTTAAATTATTACCTAGGAAAATACACTTTTTTTTGCTTCTTTCAAAAGTGACAGTCATTTTAGAAGTTCATAGGTGAACACACAGAAATTCTGATTTGTTGTCTTTGCAGTCTTTACAAACCTTCTTTGTGCTCATGCACCATGATGGTGTTTAAACTTACTGTTTTGTTCCACAGAGTACTTCCTCATATAGGACACACAGGATAGATGCAAGGTTCTGGAGGGAATTATTCTGATCTTTACAGAGTCCTTACCTTGTTTGGAAACTACGCAGTGAATGTAGCTGGGAATTGCTGACGAGTGGTGGACGAGCCTGTGCAATGTCAAAATACTCTGAGCCACAGTCTGCACATTCCTAATTATGTGGGTACTTGGTAAGATGTGTGTTAGGCCAGACTTTCAAAACTGCTGAGCATTCCCAGCTGCAAGTGTGACTGCTTGGATCTGTGTTCTGCATGTTTGGGCTGCCATAGAAATGGTATGTACTGGGGATGGCAAGTTTGTTTCTTAAATGTAGAGTTTTAGCTGCTTTAGCTTTACTCACAGCTAGCTTTAGTTTCATGTCTTCCTAAAAAGGTTGCAATTATGCCAAATGTTGTGGGAACATTGAGGCAAAATGAGAAATTTTCTAATGGTGGTTAGTATAACAAAGACCTGAAGTGTGATACAATCTATATAGGGCTTATGGGTGTACAGAAATAAAATGTGGTGCAATGTACTGAATATGGAGATTGCAAGGAAATATCAAGGAGCAGTGCATCCTAATGGACGTGCACTGGGTAGAGACCTGAAGTGCAGCAGGCAACCCAGTATTGTCTGGCTTTGCTGTCCTAGCTTTCCTGTGCTGCAGAGTTTTCTGGTTCATTTTAATTGAATAACAGTATGTTGCTGCACTTCCCTGGCTATTTGTTTGTCAGGAAATTAAGACATGTGAGCCACTAATGTCTCCAGCTGGCCCGATTCAGCTGTGGAAGGAAATCCTATTCCTTTGTGAGCCTAATGGGTCACTCAGGAAGATTCCTGTTCACAGTGTCATTCAGCATCACTGTTGATACCTGATAGAATTAATTGTACTATTCATAACAATAAGATTAGCAGCAAATAGGTTCAATGTTATTAATAGTACAATTAACAGCTATGAATTTGTATCAGTATTATGGAGCACGTTATGCATTAGCACACTGTAAAAGCTGTTGCTGGTAGGAAGTAGATGGCAAGTGCTGAGTCAATGAAACACCTGCTTACTGATAATTGTCATTTAGGCAGCTACATTTAGTTAGTAAATGTAATTGTTTCTCTGTATAGAGTTTATCCTAAAGTCATCAATAGCAAAAGTAGCACTGGGAAAGATGTCATAGAAACATCTACTGTAGCTCCAGAGATCTTGCAGGTCTACCCAATGTATCTTTCACGCTAGTATCTGATTTTACCTTGAACATTTCAGTAATGGCTCCTAGCCAGATTCCCCAGAGATGCTACTCACCAGTTACTCTTCTCTTTAACTTATATTGCCAATTTACCTACCAATTTTTGAAACTGAGTAATTCCCATCTTTCATTTATGCCTTGAAGATATTTATAAACTGTGATCATCTTCCCCATAAGTCATCTCTTTTTTTCTAATCTATTAGTTCCTTCAGCATTTCTGTATGTATGACCTGTTTGTCTAATTTTCTGGGTCACTGGTGGCCTACGGTACCTAAACGGAGTATGGGTCAAAGGAGAAGAGACTATATCAGAATTCTTGTCAGTGTGAAGCACCTCAACTTACTAGCTCAAACCCTTTTTTTTAAGTCCCTGCTGAAACTGATGTAGATTTAACTTGGTAACTGCTGGTTCACTCTTGGTTTTCAATAGTGCAAAGTTAAACATTAGATGACCCTCAGTCATTTCAGTTCATCTTTTTTGAAAGGGGTGCCCACAGCCATATTGAACTCAGTGAAACAGGAAAAAAAACCAAAACAAACCAACAAAAACTGGGGAAAAAAAAAAGCGCCAAACAAAAAAAACCCAAAATCTTATCATCTACTCAGGACTCAGATTCACAAGATACCTTTGAGCATATGCCTATTGTGCTAAGGCTGTTTTTACATTGCAGAAACAATGTAGTAGTACAGCTGGTAGGTACCTGAACAAGCTTCTCATTACTTAGTTTGAGTACCTGATGCAATGGATCTCAGCACAACTGAATTATTGTAGAATACTACATGTACATCTATATATATAAACACATACATGATATTGTAACTAACTTAACATTAGCACAGTGTTTTACTGAAAGTAAATAAAATGTAAATGTAAATAAAATGTATAGGGGGAGAGGGCAAGACCTATTTGACTTGAAAAAATCAAATTTTAAGAGTATATATTTTAATGTTTCGGGATATACTAATGTACTCAGGCATCCCTTCTTTGTGTCTGCACTCACTATGTGCCAAATAAGATCAAAGCAAAGCAAATCTCTGTCATCTTTCAGTTAAATAAATATTTTATTTCAAAAGCATAAGACAGTGCATTGAGCATGTCAGTCAATCTGAATCTGATGACCTGACCTAGTTTGTTGTTTGCACAAAGTTCTACTTACGGAGCATCCCAAATTACAAATAGTCCTTATTTTGGAGTGGCAGTATCGTGTCAAGTACATTAAAATAATATGACAGTTCATATGAGATGATACTGTCTCAGGAGATTCATAGAACGTCTCCCATAACAATGATATATTTAGTACACTGCCTGTTTGTCCTTTATAATAGCCTGCTGGAAGGTTGTCATGTACCAGCCAAATGAGTCACAACTTCTGTTTACAGGTGATTATTTCAAAATGGTGGCTTCAAGCTCATGCAACGCTATCTTAGAAGATTCTCCAAGTGATATTTTCTCCAAATTTATAGCAGAATATAAATAACTTTTCCAGCCAGGGCTGCATAAAACAGTTCATGCGTGGTAAAAAAGCTGTCTCACGTGCAATAATTGGCATTGGGCATTGCAGAGTGTCATAATCCCAGTACTTGTGGTGTCCCTCAGGCAGAAATAGCCATTGCTGTCAAAAGCATTCTGAATCTACAATATGTACATAAGAAAACTAAATGGCTTGTAACTATTCCAATAATTTTTATGGTGATTGTCTTTATGGTTGCAATTTAACATAAAAGCAAAAGCTCAAAATACTAGAGTCAACATTTTTTTATTTTGTCAGATATTTATTCTAGCACTTGGTAGATCCTCAATGTCTTAAGCTTTGGCTTCACTCTGGTGACTTGCAGAAGCTGGACCTGGCTTGAATATAGACTTTACAATTGGCATTTCTTAATCACTGGTGTAAATATGATAAGAACAGAGTCCTGTGAGGGCAACCTTAGTGTAGGAATGGTGTTTGTGATTCATTGAGGGGATTTTTAGGGATTATCAGCAGGAAATAAAGAGATTTACTTAGTGAAACAGCAGTCGAACTAGAAAAACTTTCAATTCATTAATCAATGTACTAGCAATCTCCACTTCCAGAGAGGTGAGATACTAAAATATGGAGCCAAGAAAATCAATCTGTAGCACCAGAACTCTTTCATAAATAAAACATTGCAATGAGAGACGGCTTTAGACTCCTGACAAATCTTGTAATGGAGTTTACCTTTAACTGGAGCATTGATCTTCATTTCTTTTGGGATGAATTGTCACAACCTACAAGTATATGGAAACATGATTGTCATTATTGTCATTAGTGTGTATACATATAATGAAAGATGTGAAACAAATGTCAAAAACAAATGCTGTGTACACCCTTCAGATTTTACTTGTCCTATCTTAACTTCTTTTGCCCATCAATGCTATTTATGTCCTGATTACAAGTGCAACCTCATAGTGATTCTTAACATAGGTTAAGATCAGTGAGTGAGAGAAGTCTGTAGAAGAGCTACTCACAACACTGCACGAAATGATAATAGGCTTCCCTTACCCTCAGAGCAGGAGTAGCATCATAAACCATAGTCTGTTTCTATGGATGTTATTCATAGAAAAATATCATAACTCTTTGCAGTGTGTTATTTTCTGTGTATGAAAGCATATTCATTTTAATTTAGATTCTCTCATCCTCTTTCCATCACAGGAAGACTAGATTTTTGGAGAGCCTCTTCTTTTTACCTACTTATTAAAATACATTAGCAAACTGTAACACTGTTATAAACAAACACATTTAAGCCTGTCTTCCCCTGATAAGGATTAACACATGCCAGGCATTCTTCCTCTGCTTCCTGAGAAAATAGCCTTTGTGACAAACCTGTAAAACTGTGATTGAGGCTGCAGCACGCTGTTCCTCCCACTGTTATCTGGAAGTCTAGCCTGTAAACCCATTCCTGCTTCTGCAGAACTAAAAAAAAAGTAGAATCATCATTAAAGTTTTCATGAACAAGCTGAATGTATCAGCAGCCCAAGCCAATGGAAAAATTACTGAAAAAATCCAAGCAAAGCACAATTATCTGGAAGGCAGCTCAGATCCAGGGACTTTAAAGTATAATGGAGGCTCTGCAGAAACAGGTGAAACTGTGAATGGCCTGTGTGTGTCATTGCCCTTGTCAGGGCTGCAAACAGTTGAGGATGCTCAGGGGACATCTTATTATCTTATCATTAGTATTTACAAATATC
>WBNH01005947.1:0-18560 GCA_013401255.1 Urocolius indicus
CCTGCTCCAATTTCCCTGCATCACTGAGCCCTGCCTGGGGCCTTGTGCAGGAAGGATTCATCCCTCAGGGCTTGTTTCACAGGCTTGTGTGGCACCAAGCACACCTGCCTGGCACATCACTGCAAAGGTCAGCCTGTCCCCTCTGGCTCCCCATGCTGCACAGGGCATTGCCTCAGGCAAGTGAAAAGCACAATACCCAGAGGCCTAACCCTCCCCTCCTTCCTCACAGACTGCTCCTGCTCTAAACCAACCAAGAGCCTAAACAGATGTGATATATTTGAGAAGAAGAGGTGGGGGATGAGGTGATGATGGCCTCATTTTCAGAGAGATGACACAGCCTTGGAGGATTGCCTCATAATGCTCAGAGTGCAGGGCAGTGTATACAGGGAGGTAAAGACGGGTTGGTGGTAAGTGAGGGCTCTAAAGTGAATGTGGAAATCTTTTCAGCAGTATCAACTTACACAATTGCACCACTGTTGCAGCTCTGTCCTGGTCTGAAGCATCCTCTGCCTGTCACCCCAGCTGACGCCAGGCTGTAGAATCCCTTCAAAGCAGACCCATGTGAAGTGAATGAGAAACTCACAAGCAGCATCTGAGGAGTCACTTCATCTGTCTCTGAAAGGAAACAAGAAGCAGACTCAGGACCAGAGGTCAGGGTATGTATTGATGTTGAAAGCTTGTGAGACTCTACAGCCTTCCACCTCTGTCTACTGTAGAAGTGCCAGTATTCTAAAGCAGAGGAGAGACCTCCATGGAGCCTTGAGCCTAAGGAGCTCAGGGATGGTAGTAAGGATGGTGGTGTGGGCTGAAGGAGCTCAGACTGTGCCACAAATGGTTGTATTCAAGCTTGAGCCAGGTTGCCCATGAATGCTTTCCACCTTGAGCTGCTTACCATGTTTTCAAGAGAGCTTGGCAATGGAGCTTCTTGTGTGATGGCAAGTGGTAAGGACTGACACTGCTGGATCAAAACTTGTAGAAGTCAATGCTAGAGGCTGTATCTCCAAATAGATGCCCACGCTGCTGGGAAACTGCAAATGACCACTCCATGGAAGACTAGTCCTCCCTTCTCATGAAATGACACAAGTTTTCCCCATGGCTTCCTAGCAGACGCCCAACCTTGTGCATCCCTCCACATCTGCTGCAGTCTTTGGCCTTGCCTGACAGCATGCATTAATCTGCCGCCACAGCCAGGGTCTCTTGTTGTGAGCCTTGCCTGACTAAACACAGGAGCTGACTGCTCCTCTCTTGAGTGGCTTGAGATTTTTTAGCCTCACCTGCAGATGTGTCCAGAGCTTCAGGTAGAAGANACTGATGTATCCTGGCCATACTGGTAAGTGTAACACATGGTGATAGTTTCTTTGATGCCTTGTACAAAAGAACTGCTGCAAAGGACAGCAAAGTCACTGAAGTGACAGCTCTTGCATCACTGATGCAAGTATCACATCCATTCCCTAAGGGTGTGGGATTGCACTTAACAGCAGTACTTTATATACTATAGTCTCCCTCCTGGGCTCTGAGGTACCACCAAAGGCCCCATCAGCCTTCACGTAGAAGGAGACAAGACCACTGAGAGCTCTGGGGGAGGCCCATGCCAGAAAGATCATTCTGTCAGTTGCCTCTCTCCATCCTCAGTGCCAGAAGCTCAGAATAGCCCTGCTCTTGCAAGACTCCTGCACGGGGTCATGCTGCTTGTGGAGCTGATCTGCTCCCAGGAATAGCAGCTGAAGACATTCCTGGGCGGGTAGGTTGCCGTCTATATCTCAGTGCAACGTGCTGCCACGTAGCAGCGGGACAGCTGTGCTGTGCCCTAAGACACCGAAGGCTATTCTTACCCCAGAGAGCCTTGCTCTGGCACAGCTCCTTTCTCAGCTGAAATGTTACAAACCAGAAACAGGCCCATGTGTGCTGGCCCTGGTAAAATCATAAATCAGGTGTTCCCTGTGTAGTCCATGTGGTGATGCTGTGCCAGCCCAGCACCTGGGTGCTCACTGAGCCCTCCTGGGATCTACTCTAGCCCAGGTACTTTCAGCAGTCAGTTGGGGCTCAGTTTCTGCTGGATGAGGACATCACTTCTCTTGTGAACCAACAGATGAAAAAGGCAGGCTGAGCTGTGCCTCTTAAAGTGCAGAATTTTACATCTGTATCCCTTTGTGTCCCTCTCTTCTCGAGGTTGAAGATAGAGGCAGGGTTTGCCCCAAGGCTCAGCAGCATTGCAGAAGGTCATGTTCCTTTGCTCAAGCTGTGCTTTCACAGCATTCACTGAGGGATGGTACTAATCCTGCACATCTGAGATCCTTCAAGAGTTGCTGGATTATCAGTGAGCAGGAGAACCCTTGTTCAGGCCAGTGGCTATAACATGATGATTATGGACACTCAGCACTGCCTGCAGCCTGACTGCACTCAGCCTTTGGAGAGCTCAGTCTAGCTGGTGTCGTTTCCTGATGTAGTCAGAAACAGGCAAAAATCCACAAGATCCATAAAAGCAGTTGGTATGTTGGCTGTGCCTTTTGCCTTGTCATTTGGGTGTTTTTCAGAGGACACAGGCCCCATCAGCTTTCTTTTCAGCCCAGGTTTTGTCATCTGACAGTAAATGTACAGATATGTTCCTTTAGGGATCCTTGGCAGAAAAACTATGGCATTACTATCAGGGGGTAATGGTGAGATGGCTGCATCAGGCTCCTTTCTGTCCCTGTCTCAGGGAGATCAGCCAGGCAGCAGCCAGCCAGGCTCACTGCTCAGGACACTCATTGCCAGGGGATGGCAGCATGGAGCCATCAAGGGAGATCCTGCCCTGGGAGGCTGGCTTGCTGCAGACCAGCAGCTAGCTCTCACTTAGATTTGGTGCTTTTAAAGCTGCTGAAACTTCCCGTACCATGTATTATAATCGATTCACACCAGAAAGGTTAAAATTCAACCAGGTGGGCCAGGCAATTTCATGTGCTGAGCACTAGTAGAGAATGAAGTCAGGTAATAGAGGACAATGAAAGCCTGGAAATGTTAGGATTGCTGATTCAGTGAGAAAAGACCCTGAGCTGACAGAAGCAGCCACTGCTGTTGTGTCTTCTAAGAATCAGGGCATTCAAGCGCTGTGGCAGAGCAGAATGGGATCAAGCTTAAAAGTAGCTTTGGAGAAAATATCTCTAATTTTCACAAGGAAAGTTAATTAAGAGAAACAAAGGGTTTTTATATGAGCCAAAGAAAAAAGGAATCGAGGGCAGAAGTTTATATACACTCAATAGCATCAAACAGTTGCAAGAATGGTACAACTTACTGCCAATCTTAGTATAAGTACTCTTGTATGCTGCAGAGAGGAATGTTTACACATACAGAGCACTTTTTGTAGACTTCTTCTAAAAAAAAAGAAAACTCATTCTGTAGAGTAAGGAGGAGAGGAGCCAGAATGAGGAGTCTAGAGAATATGACTTAAAGGCATGGGTAGAACTTCATTTTTTAAGTCTAATTATGAGAAAACTAAAGGCTGGGTGTGGGAGTTTGAAAAATACTCTTTTTTTCTAATGAAAAAGATTGTAATTGAGAGAATAGAGGGTTGTCTCATCAGGACTATAAATTGAAGTGAAAAGGATTTGGAGTAAATATTAAGGAAGTCTTTAAATGAAAAAAAAACCTGTATGGTAGAACAGAGTATATATAAAATTGCATAATCTTCTTTAGCCTGTGTTTTTTAAGGATCTGTTTTAGACAAGCACCTCTGAAGGATTGTCTAGATACAGATGGTATCAAATGCACCTTTGCAGAAAAATAGCAAGTGTATCAATAGCTGTCTTGCAACTGAAGCTGTGATGATCATCGTGTCTATTTTTATGTTTACATTTCATACTCAGCTACTGATCCTGCCTGGAAAAGGTGCTACAATTTTTGAGAAGGTGCTTTGAGAAGGTTTGCCTCATAACACCCAGAAAGGTTGCGTAGACTTGTTAATATTTGAAAGGTGATTTTTAGCTATTAAAAGCTTCTTTTTTTTCCATTTGTAAAGAGTTCTCATTTTGGGTTCTGTTTATTTGCTTCCCTCAACAACGAGGTTAGTTTGGGAAATACATTCTGAGGTATGCAAAAACCACTCATTTTGCAAAACTAATAAAGGTATAATTTGACTTTCATTTAAGAAACATTGTAAGCACCCTTTAAAAATGAGAACTCTTGTTGGTTTTATGAGCCTATTAAGAGACTGTTTTTGCAGAATTCTTTAATTTGTGAGACAGTAATCCTCTAATGGTGCAATATGAACTGTAGCAGTGTGCTAGCCTAAACAAGATACATCACCTATAGCTGGAACACACAGAAGTAAACCACAATCTCATTTTCTTTCATGCTGAACTAACAGCACTATTCACTTGAGGAGGCCATAAATTATAAGAAATTATCAGGATCCAAGTAGCTTTCCAAAAGGAGGGAAATCAAATGTTCCTTCCTCTTGGATATTTATTGCCATAACTGCAGAATGATAGCCTTTTGCATTGCCACACTGCTTGTGGAGTTGGGTTGCATGTGAGCTGACAAGTACTAACCAATCATGGAGAAAACACTGCTCTGAAGTGGCCATAAAGGACCATCTCAGAGAGGAAGTTTAAAATAGACACAGCGCGTATATCCCTAGGGAACTGCTGCCCCACTGCAGAAGACCTCTGATCTGTGAACTACAGGGACATCTGTATCTCCTGAGCTAACTATTCTAATTATAGATTTTTTTTGGAAGTATTTTCTATTAAAGGAAGAAACTTCTCAACAAAGAGTTTGAGGAAAAATATAATTCAGTTAAACAGCTGAATTCTCCATGAATCTGCCCTGTATATAGGAAAAGGGCCTACAAAGAGGTGCTTTCTTTCTTTCTTTCTCCCGTTTCTACATGCATTAGTTCTCTTGAGTTCATAGTTTTAACATAGGTAGTACCATGTACATCATACATACCTCTGGACACTAAGGGGTGAAATATAGGCTTAGTGGATATATGAAGCAGACAGCAATGCAGTCAAGAGATGGCTATATTCTGAGACCTTGCAGCCTGCAGGATGCTGGTCAAATGGAGGAACTTTTCAGGGAGCAGTAAGAACATTTAGGGACATGAGAGACTGATTTGGAGGGCAGGCAACATATGCTTGTATTGCCCAGCAAAGCACTGATGAAGTTGGCACTTCACCTTGAGCTGCAGCAGATTTGACAAACATTTTCTCAGGCCAGAGTCCTAATTGAGACGTCAAACAACATCCCCTCCTCCCTTGGACTCAGCATTCTATTCTCCTTTGTGATAAACTCAGATCTTTCCAAGTACTTTGTGACAAGCTACATGGAAAGAAAGGTCTGACCCTGGAATCTCCTCAGACAGGGGACAAAAACACTGTCAGAACCACCAGCTGATAATCTTCCACATAGGCCACCAGCAACCTGACACCCTGGCTGGTGGCTATCTAGTGACACATTGCTGTCATTGTCTTCTGCTGGAGCTGTTGTGCTTTACTCAACTGATTTCCTCTTCAGGAGAAGCAGGACTTGTATCCTTCCCTCAGCATCTTATAAGCAGAGAGCAATTAAGGAAACATTTAGGCTGACTGCCAGGAAATCTATCTGCTGATGTTACATAGGAGGCTGTGGTGGAGTGTCTGAAGTGACAAGAGCCTTACTATCTGGGGAAAAAAAAAATCCCTTGAAAATACTACTAGAAAAAATCTCCTGCTGCAGTATAACTATATACTGCAGATTAACTGTTGCATAGTCCACCTTGGCACCTGGGAGATGCTGTCTGCAGTTTACTTCCTCAAATGTGTGACTTCATATGAAAATGTGGATGAAGGGTGAAGAAGATACATGTTTGTAATATTCTGCCAAGGATAGTAGCAAAGTGAACTGAACTGCATCTGTAGATGTTAACTTTCCAGGAGTTAGCCTCAGCAGGGGACCACAGTGACATGCTGCATATTCAGAGAACAGTTCATGGCTTCAAAGAGTGTTTGGGAAAAAAAATACCAGCTGAAAATCCACCATGAGCTGTTAAATATTCAGACTTCATGTCCTGCTCAGGGCTTTCACATATAGAAGTTACTGGGAGTTGGGAGAGTTTTAGAGAAGTGCCACTCTGTTGCCTTGGACAAGATGCCCCTCTTTCCTGGACATCACTTTCAAAGGCAGAAAGTTTGGCTATGTGGACCTTTGATGTCAGAAGTACAGTTTAAGTTATGCTGCTCTTGCCTACAAGGTTTAATATCATTTCATTCCCTTCCCTTCCCTCTCTTGCAGCTACTTCCCATCTTAATTACCTTTTCCTACCCACTGATCTCCCAGCTTACCCAACTCACTCACCTGCTCTGTAAGAGAAGTCCCTCAGGTGCTTTGATGAGTGATAGAAAGGGCATCCTGAATGTCGTTTCCTTGGCCAGAATCTCCTGCCCAGATCTGTTCGCTGATGTTAGCTGTGGAGACAGGAGGAGCGTGAGTAATGATGCACTTCGGTTCACACTTGAAAGCTGCACATCCTCTAATTCCAGATTGTGGGTTTTATTTGTCTCTCACGTTCAGGTAACTAATTCTGAGGACTTCCAAGAATATCACTTTGTGGAAAGATACTTAGCAACAAATTTGTCATCAAGGTTCTCCCTAGGACAGATTAATTCACTTGCCTTGACATGCAGTGAAGGTAAACCACAACTGCATTAAGATCTGCAGAAGTTAGTTTCTGAATAGAGCAGAAGGGACAGGCCATAAGAAGGTCATTATGGCTCCTTCATGGTCAGCTTTTAATGTCAGCTTGTGGTCACATGTAGACCTAGATTTTTTTGCTTTAAATTCCCCAGGATAAAGAATGGATGGTTCATGTTGCTTTTCAACCTGCAGGTTTTAAGTCTTCTTACTTACAACCTTCAGCAGTTGTTCCTGGGAAATCATTTCTTGCTTCCAGCATTTCTCTCAGACCGTTGCTTCAGCCACATTTATCATAAATGTTAGTTTAATGGCCCATTTCCTAACTAGATGACACACCAAAAATATGGACCGAGCAACTTCTGCATGTCACTTTGAAAGCATGCACCTTAGCAGATCTATGCTGAATTGGTAAATAATCTTTTAATACAGGAAATGTGCTCTTACCTAAATCTTGAGGGTTCAGTGTCCAGCCACATCCTAGCAGAAGTGTAGGGATGAGCAGTTTTGCCACAGAGCAGTGTTCTGACATTTCTGCTTCTCCTGTGCTAGCGTTCCTGTGAGCTCTCATTTTACAGAGAGGGCAGCAGAAATGCTACTACAGCAGAGTCTGGGCATCCTCTGTCGGATAACCCACCAGGGACTACAGAGCAAACTGATCTGTCTAGATAGGCCTTTCCATAATGACAGCATGGCTAACAAGAGCAGTTGCAAGCTGAAAATCATGCAAGGAATGATTTGAGGTTCTGGGATCTTTTTTTTTTTTTTAAATCATGAGCAAGTCAGGGAATTTCAGACTCCATCCTCTATCATTGTTCCTTCTAGAAGAGTCATTAGTGTAGCTCTATTCCACATGACTTTTGTATCTTCTAGGAAAGGCTCTATCACTGCCCCTGCCTCTTTGTTCTGGGGTGACGGTGGATTTGTTTTTAAACCTGGGAAATTCTATATGTTAGTACCTTGATTCCAGAATAGAAATCAAACCATTTTTTTTTCTAGGAGAGATACTCTTCCACTCTGTATGAATTACAGAATCTGGCATGAAAAAAAAATTAGAGCAGGAAACGGTGTTTTAGTAGATAGATCTCACATTGCATCCATGTTTTTAGGGCAGATTCAATGCACCGAACAAAATGTTCAAAAGTAGTGATGTATTGATGGAAGTGAATTTAGGCAGTCCATGCTGAAACAACAACTCTTTTGAAAGATTTCTGCAAATGCTGAGTGATACCAAAGAGGAGGGCTTAGGCAATGGCTGACATTCACTCTTCTGGGCATCATGCCAAACAGTTTAACGGACACAGGGGAAATTAAAAGAGATGAAAGTAGGGTCTCAGCATCCAGCAGAAATAAAAGCAGGAAAAGAAATCAGGACAATTTCTCCTCAAGCTGAGTAATTTCATTCCTGCTGCCTGTACTCTCAGAAATGAGAAGCTGATGGGAGCTCTCTGTGGAAAAACCTAGTGGCCTCATCAGCCATCAGCTAGGGCAAGTAATCCTGGTTCAAATTCAGTTTGCTGTCTGCAATATCTCACAAGTATCTGCATCATGCTTTAGTCTCCAGCCTGGGTTTTGATTTGTGTTATTTGCTTAGGATCTCATCTATGCAGATGTATGAATATGGATTGAATTAGACCTTTGCTTCCTGAACAACAGCCCACCTAAAAACCTCAAACACTGCTAAATGCATCCAGTTATTTGTTGGTAATCTCTGCAGAACAGACAATTTGTTCTTGTAACTCAGATTGCATGGTGCTCCCTATGGCTTCTGTAAAATGCAAATAATCTGTTCTATCTCACTGCCTCGTGTCTCTCATGGTAACTGAGAGCTGATTGTTCATCTCACCATGAGGCACAATGCCGACAATATGGAAAAAGTCACAAACTTTGAATATTTAGTATCTCAGCTAAATTGCTCAGGATGATGAAAGGAATCTTCAATATACTGTTGGAAGTATGATTTAGCAGAAGAGGCTGTCAAAGCTAATCAAAGATCTCATAGCCTCCTAGCGAACTATAAATAGACAAGGAAAGGATGCAGAGTAAGCACATCTCACCCATGCTGAGTAGAGTGAAGAACGCAGACCTCTCACTTTGTATTCAAACACTTTATCTATGGGACCAATCAAAGAAAGGTAGCTAATGGTGGAACTAGCTTTGTTTGGGAGACAAGCTAGCTAGGAATTTTGCACTGAACCCTGAACTCATTGCTCTTTGTGCTAGGTCTTACTCTTCCCACTTTGTAATCATTCTCAGAAACAGCAGGAGCAAGATGCCAAAAAGCTAAACCCAAATGCCATAATTTCATGCCTCCTGGGAGCCAAACAATCTACTATTTAGTTGACACTGGGGCATTAAAAATCTTCTCTGACAACTTGTCAGTCCATTTGTGATCTTGGGCTGACCAAGAGGGCTTGGGTCTTCTCGCAGCTCAGATGTTGAAGAAAAAGAAAGGTTCTTCTTCTTGAAGAGCTGCAATCCTTACAAAAATTAGTTGACAAGTGCTCAGTCTCCACATGTTGTTGGAATGTGAATACATTGTCAGCTGCTCAGTTGCCCCACTCATTTGTTTTTCATGGTGCAGAGCTCCTAATAACAATTTCCTTTAAAACGGTTCTTAAAATCTCCTTAGCAAGGTAGCAGAGAGGCTGCAAGATACTGAGGTTGGTGACAACCTAAGGGATGCATGAACATCTGGGCAAACAACTGTGAGATAGTGATGGACAGTTGAGTGATTTCTTGCCTGTGGCACAGTTACTTTGATTCTGTGTCTCTTCAACTTCCCTTCCTGGATCTGATCCTAAGAATCGGATACAGTGGAAGTTGCTGAGGGAGCTTGTGGACTTCTATGCCTTGGAAATACAGACATATGGCTGAGAAAAACACTCATCTAGTTGTGTGGAACTGCCTGGGTGTAGCACTGCAAAAGGTGGCAGCTATACACACCTTGCCTGTCTTTGCCTTCATAAAGACAGTACTCCACTAAGCTGAAGCCATAGTTGGGCAGTCTCCCATGGTGCAGAAAACTTGCACCTGCACTTCTAGAAAGGACTTGTGGCTGCTCACAGTTGTGTTTCTCTTGCAATAGATCTGGCCTCTCATGAGAAGAAAACATTGATCCATGAGAACAGATTTCCTAGCAGCCCTCAGCTCTCCCCAACCTCCTAGGGCTAATGAGGGGAAGATGACAACAGGTCACCTCTTTTTAAACAGGTGTTGTAAGTCTCACATAGGAGCTTCATAGATCACTTGGAGGTGAGAATAGGAATTTATATTGTGCACTAGAAATAGTACAGGTGCATTTACCTAGTCACAGCTGCAGGCTGCTGCCCTAGGCAGTCTTTGGCTCCGGTGCTGCTTCTGCATTAAGCTCATTTCGGACAAGAGAAAAACCTGCCAAGCCTCCTGCCAGGGTAACTGCTGATGACACGATGTTGAAGGGACAGGCTGAGATCAGTGCTATCTTGACATCTCCTGATAATTGCTTAAGTGAATGAATTATCTCCACTTGTGCAGGAGTTGAATGTTTAGAAGCATTAGTGCCAATCTTCAGGAAAAGTCACATGAAAGCATGGCCAAGCTCAGTTCAAAGGAGGAAACTACCTTTCTTTCAGAAAGCAAAAGGAAGATTAGGGAGAATGTTGGCTCACTGCTGAACAAAAAGGGTACCATAGTGACAGAGAATGTAGACAAGGCTGAGGTACTGAATGCCTTCTTTGCTTTGGTCTTTACAGCCAAGGCTGCCCCTCAGGAAGTCCAGTCCAGCAAGGACAGTAGGATAGTCTGGACAACAGAAGACCTTCCCTTGGTGGATGAGGAAGAGGTTAAAGACCTCTTGGGCAAACTTAACATTCATAAGTCAATAAGAGTTGAAGGTGATCTTGATGCTGTGCTCCTTCAAAGACCTAGATGGGAGCTCACGAAGTCAGATAACTTTCTGTACTGGAATTCCCTGCTGCCAAAGTTAAATTTTACACCATACATATTGATCCCAGAGAAGATGCCTCCTTGAGCTTTGCTGGTTGATACTCATATGGTGCAACAGGTTTTGGTTTAGATTCTTTTTTTCTCTCTCTGAGCAGAAAAAATGACTAATAGGCCTGAAATGGAAGCCAGAGGCTTGCAACCATGCTTCTTTTCCTGTTATTGCAACTGAGTGAGAGGTCCTGGTCCAAGATGGAAAGAGTGGAGGACCTAAGCAGGAGACCTGAAGGTGGCTCCATAACAATGACATGGGGATACTGGCCCTGGAATGTCTTGCAACTAGACAGGTTCCATGGCTGACAATGCTGCTCTAAGAAGCAGAGTGGAGAGTGAGGTCTGCATTGTGGCACAACTCACAAGCCTTTCACAGTGCTCCACCTTCACGCTTCAGCTGTGCTCATGAGCATCTCTCTCCCCAGCTCATGCTCACTGAACACAAGGGAAGGAAAATCATGTTATAGAGACTTACAGAAAGTGAGATGGTATCTGTTTTCAACATGCCTGGATGTCATCACTCCAGCACTTTGCCCACACCATATGTCTGTGGGGGACCATCTGTCTGTCTATCTCATTCCACCTCTTCTGACTGTGCTGCGGTACCAGCGGACTTCAGGCCCTGCAGGGATGGAAACAAGTGCCAGAAAGTCAGTGAGTGGTGGGATCCATTACTCTCTTTGCTTTGCATCAGGACATTGCTGCCTCTTTCAACAGATTCTTGTTCCCAAGGCCAAGTGTTGTCTATGCTGCCCTATGCTTGGACAGAGGAAATGGTCAAGTTTCTGTGGCCTAAGCCATTGAGAACACTGGAACTAAATCTGCGTGGAGTCTGGATCTGGTAATTCATATTACAGAGTACTGCTTTGCAAAAAGCTGCAATTCCCAATAGGCTTTGTCACAGAAATTTATCACTGGAGTGGGATTGGCAATCTCTATGAATTAAATCCAAAGCAGATGGTGTGGGGAACTTTTTACAAGATACCTATCTGAGTGTCCATATAATGAGGATATTTACAACAGTGGAAGGAAATTCTTCAAGTTAGTTTGCCTGCAAATACAAATTTGTATAATCTTTATCTTCCAGGAAGAACATCTGAAAGTAAAGGTAAAAGTTTAGGTCTTGTTTTTTCCTGAAAGTTACTCTGAGCTTCTCACATTGCTCTCCTGGTATTTTTTTAATCTCTTTTCTCAGATTTCCTTCTCAGTTTATATTCCCTACAAATCTAGTCCAAAGATTAAGGATTTTCCCTTTGGAAGCTGCTCTGACAGTTAACACTCCATTTTTGTCAACAACCTACACATAGATGCCAGTGCTGCAGTTTACAGTTTTCCCTCCATATCTATGAAAAACTTCAGGGGAGAAGTTACTGTTTTATTCTTTGTACATTTCTGGTTGTCACAAGCACTAAGGGTTGGCTGCAAGGCATCCCACACCATTTTGCCTAATACCAGAGATTGTGTTCAGGAGCAGACTTATTTACTATTATAGATATGAAGGTTACATGATCAAATCACATATTAAATGCCCTCTGCATTACTGTATCACCCTGGACAAGAATTCAAAATCACCACACTAGTGCTCTGGTAATGAGCAGCTCATCCTAATCCATGTGAAAGGATTAGCCTTCTGAGATATTCATCTGTCCCTGTGACTTGCATGGTGCGCTTTGTGTTTGGATTCTAGTTTGGGGCCCAAAATGTGTGTGCTGCAGTGCCAGAACATTCCTGGAAGGAACACCTAAGACACAAAGGCATCATCTGATGCTATATATTACACTAGACCCTAGACATTTTTTTTCCTAGCCCCTTTCCTGTGTTATTCACCAAGATATTTAATGATCAAAATGTAAAAGAGCAGGAGAAGAATGTGTTTAGATCTGGAGGATCTGAAGAAGTTTAAATGACACATTTTCATAGAATCATAGAATCATTGAGGTTGGAAAAGAATCTTAAATTCATCAAGTCCAATGGTAAATCTTACACTGCCACATCTACCACTAAATTGTGTCTCAAAGTTTCTTGACTGAAAGGGTTGTCAAGTGTTGGAATAGGCTGCCCATGGAAGTGGTTGAGTCACCATCCCTCAAGGGACTCAAAAGATGCTGGGTTTTGACATACTTTTCCTATCCTGGTCAATGCATGTGTTCTTAAGCATCATAGACCTTACTGCATGACTGAAAAGTTGTGGTATAAAGATACCAAGGAAACAACTATGGGTTGAACAGCAAATCGGTTAGAAAGCCAGCAATAGGACCCGTAAGTCCCTGCATCCAAGTTCTCGAAGTGCCTCAAGTAGTCTAGATTCTCTCCTTAGCAATCTTGACAAATTATTTATAGATGAATTCACGTAGTCAGTAAGATGTAAAAAATGTTCTAATTATATCATTCAAATCAAATTACAATTATGCCCTTAGTTTGCCAGACAATGCTTTGCCAAAAAAGGTTTGCCAGCAATGTTCTGACCGATGAAGGAGCATCTGCAGCATCTGCAGACAAGACACTATAAAATCTCCCAGGCACAAGTCTGGTCTGTCTTCACGGAAGGCTTCAAGGTAAGTGCATACATTGTGTGAGCTTGGTAAGAGAGGAAAATCTTGCTGTTTCTCCTGCCTCTGGCAACCATTTCAATGAGGGAGCGACTGTGTGAACAAACATTTTCAATGTAATTTCAATGCATGTCTGTAGCTTCAATCTATCATTTGTCATTGGAATTCTGTGCAGCAATAAGAAACAGCTGCCATTCCTATTTTACAGGGTTGACCAGTTTCCAGGATACAAGCCTTTCTCCAAAGGTAACACCCTCAATAATGCACTCCTATCCTGCAGTGTGACAGGAATTTTGTAGAGATGCATGAGTTCTCTTCATAAATTCATAAATTCTCTTGTATTTCTGCTGATTTAGGTTAGGCTAGATTGTTGAAAACAAGGAAGATCTAAAACCTGAGGTAATTTTTCATTTTTAGCACAAAAGACAATACTTTTAACAAGAATATTCTCTCTTGAATCCTCAGTCACAACCGAGGAACAGAACAGAATGTGGTTTTCTCTGGCTATATTTTCTGTTACGTGAACATTGCAAATTTGGTCAGAATTCATTAAGATGAGTTACCAAACTGTAGTCAGTATTTAGAGGATGTTCTTATTTACTGTTACAAGGCCTACATGTTTTAGAAGACTGAGTCTCTCTTCTGAGTGGGACTAGGGTCCTTTAAGTCCAAATCAAAGTGGATTTTGGTGATTGTTTCTAAGAGATTTTCTAAGACACTGGTTAGCAAATTACTAGCTAAAGAGAAAGGAGTTTTATCACTGATATAGATTGTTATTCTTCTCAGTGAACCACAACCCTTTTTTTTTCCCTATCAGACACCTCTGCTGACGTGCTTTCAATAAAGTGCAGCCATGTCGTCAGACTCGGAGATGGCTGTTTTTGGGGAGGCAGCTCCTTACCTCCGAAAATCGGAGAAGGAGAGAATCGAGGCCCAGAACAAGCCTTTTGATGCCAAGACATCTGTCTTTGTGGCCCATCCTAAAGAATCCTTTGTGAAAGGGACAATCCAGAGCAGGGAATCAGGGAAAGTCACCGTCAAGACTGAAGGTGGAGAAGTGAGTAAAACCCAAGATTTACAAACATTTAGTTGCCACTCTGGGCTCGTTGCTGACATGCATGCAACATTCTTTCCTCTGACAGACTCTGACCGTCAAGGAAGATCAAATCTTCTCCATGAACCCTCCCAAGTACGATAAAATCGAGGACATGGCCATGATGACCCACCTCCACGAGCCCGCCGTGCTGTACAACCTCAAAGAGCGTTACGCAGCCTGGATGATCTACGTGAGTACCAGCAGCAGGCTTCCTTTGGGTAGCCAGCAGGAGCTGCTCTGCCAGGCTCAGGGGAAGCCAACGTGCTGTCTCCCTTCCCCACAGACCTACTCGGGGCTCTTCTGCGTCACCGTCAACCCCTACAAGTGGCTGCCGGTGTACAACCCGGAGGTGGTGTTGGCCTACCGAGGCAAGAAGCGCCAGGAGGCCCCTCCACACATCTTCTCCATCTCTGACAACGCCTATCAGTTCATGTTAACTGGTGAGTGCTTGATTTCTTTTGAACTGTTCTTGCAATGATGTATCTATAGAGAAGAAATGCAGAGTCCTCTGGAAATAGAATGCACAAGTTAAAATATTGTGAGTGTGACATTAATGGAAGATAAATGCACTTAACTTGAATCACCCAATGTCTGTGTGAGCTGAGTGTGTGTTTTGCCATTAGAATCAATAAAGACCCAGACTTAATGAAAATAATCTGGAAGGAGTAAATCCACTAGAAAGAAGACACCTATTTTCAGGTGTAGGCTTTACTGACTGTAATGCAATCTTATATGTATGCATAGATTTATATGTTTTAATGACAAAACTTATCTCAGCCGGAGAGTACAAAGTACCATAATCTCACACGTATCCTGTAAATGATGTGTATGTACTCACTGCAAATTTCCAAGCATCAGTGCTGACAAGTAAAACAGAATATCTCTGCATTGATCAGGTACATAAACTCACTGGATTATTATGCAAATAGAATTCATGATGGAAAAGATGACCAAGTTGTCTGAAGTACATACAGCCATTAATGATCTGTGTAAGCCCTACACTGATTTATGCTACTGTGAATCAATTGAAGCTTATTTGAAAAGTCAACCTCAGAAAACAATGCCAAGGGCAAAACAAAAAAGGTTTTTGCTTTTAGACAGAATGGCTCAAAATAAGCTCTTTCTGCTTTGTTCTTTTCCTTCCACCTCTTATTTTCTCCTTCCTATGTGTATAATGAAATAGAATGTTTTTTCCTGTTCGTTTGTTAGAAATTGAGAAATAGACCTAGATAAATCTATGTAGCCACATATCTATCCAGATAGATAGATGTATATATGATCTCAGGAAAACAATTTCTGTATATAGAAGAAATAGTGAATGGCCAAGCATTTCTCTTGTTCATGATGCCTCCAAATTTGCATAGTATTTCTCAGGAAAATTTTAGCTTTGGAAGAATTTACATTTTACCCATTAGAACTTACTCAATCTCAATATTTTTGTTATATGCACTTCCCTAATAAGAGAGAAATAGGTTGATTGACGAGAATACAATACCTTGAAAGACATAAGACTACACAAACTATTCTGATATAAGGGCAGATGTCAGGAGGATGGAGTCAGGCTGTGCTCAGTGATGTCTAATGACAGGACAAGGGGCAATGGGTACAAGCTGGAACAGAAGAGGTTCCAAAGAAATAAAAGGAAGAACTTCTTCAATGTGAGGGTGAGGAAGCATTGGAATGGGTATCCCAGATGAGTTGTCCCTCTCTAGAGACATTCAAACTCACCTGCAGAGTTAATGTGTGACCTACTCTAGGTGGCCCTGCTCTGGGAGGGGGGTTGGACTGGATGAGCTTTCAAGGACCTTTCCAGCCCTTGAGATTCTATGATTCTGTGATTCTCTGATGACTTTACTTAAGTAACTAAAGTACTGATGGGAGCATTAAAAGTACTTACTAAAACTCCAGGAATTTTCACAGTCCTCTGTATCCTCTGGAAGATTCAATTCATATTTTTCCCCTAGTTTTTGAGTACATTGTTATTCATAATCACTAGGAAAAGCTTTTTAATCTCTGTCTATTCACAGATCGCGAGAACCAGTCGATCCTGATCACGTATGTACACCCCCTCCTCAGGGCCCTGCAGGGCTGCCCAGGGCCAGGGCACCTCCTGCCTGACCACACGCTCTCTGCTTCTCTCTTTGCTTTGGCAGCGGAGAATCCGGTGCAGGGAAGACTGTGAACACAAAGCGTGTCATCCAGTACTTTGCAACAATTGCAGCCAGTGGGGAGAAGAAGAAGGAGGAGCAGTCAGGCAAAATGCAGGTAAATCGATAATGGCAGGAATGAATGCTTTCCTCTGTTCCTGACGTGATTTTTAGAACAGATACCCATCAATAATTATCATCCTGCAGGGAACGCTTGAGGATCAAATCATCAGCGCCAACCCACTGCTGGAGGCCTTTGGAAATGCCAAGACTGTGAGGAACGACAACTCCTCACGCTTTGTAAGTTGTTGCCTTAGGCAAAATCACTCATAATAACAGCAGTGATGGGATAGTGGTATGCTCTGAGAAGAAGGTAATAAAATACATCCAGGCTGAGTTGCTGCTGCTTCTCCCGAACAGGGCAAATTCATCAGAATCCACTTTGGTGCCACAGGCAAACTGGCTTCTGCTGACATTGAGACTTGTAAGAGGCTCTACTGAACTTATCACAGTCTTTCTAATTCTCTCCAGTCCTTGTGTTAACTCTGTTCTACCATCCTTTGCCAGACCTGCTGGAGAAGTCCAGAGTCACTTTCCAGCTCAAGGCAGAAAGAAGCTACCACATATTCTATCAGATCACCTCCAACAAAAAGCCAGAGCTAATTGGTAAGAAAACTTTTTTTGAAAGAACATCATGGAACAATAGCTCATTGTGTCATCTGGAAAGCTACAACAAGTTTGTTTCACCTTTTCCTTCCAGACATGCTCCTCATTACCACCAACCCTTACGATTTCCAATTCGTGAGCCAAGGTGAAATCACTGTTCCAAGCATTGATGACCAGGAAGAACTGATGGCTACAGATGTAAGTAACTTACCAAACAGGTCATCTGCTGGATAGAAGCCTTAGTACATATACATTTCCTTTACTGTTTCTTTTGTCAGAGTGCCATTGACATCCTGGGCTTCACTGCTGATGAGAAGACAGCCATCTACAAGCTGACAGGGGCTGTCATGCACTATGGCAACTTGAAGTTCAAGCAGAAACAACGAGAAGAGCAGGCAGAGCCTGATGGCACAGAAGGTATCAGCAGATTGAGCAAATTTTCCAAAAGAGATAGTCTTTATCACCAAAAGAAGGTTTTGGTCAGATTTCAGACTCAAAACATGTAACATTGTAAAGTAAAGAAATATTTTTTCTACGGCTAGATGACAAATGAAAGATGTATCTTATCTAATGATACCTGTAATTTTATTCTGTGACAAGAGATCTGGTGTATGGTACCAGGAAGGCAGGAAGCATGGATGCTAATTCCTATAATATGAATTGTCATATATTGTTTGGTATACACTATACAATCTCTGCTCTTTTGTGGAGTAGTGAAGTGTCTCAGCCCTAACAGGATGGAAGACTCAGCTCTTACTCACTTTCACCTTTTGGGAGGAATTGCGATTCAAGGTGTTTATAGAGTAATAGTAGTAACAGTAACAGGAAGTACAATCCATGCCTCCAGCTGAGTGTTGAATTCTCTTGCTATACAAATAGAAAAACAGTCTGAAGTCCCATAGTCATGCCTGAAAGCAATAAGTTCTCTTGAAGAATATTTGTAGAAACTGAAGCTCAGAAATTCTTGCAGACTATGAATTCTAAAGACAACAGAGAAATTAGCCCTGTAGCTTTGACACAGATATTTTTGTGCAACTCTGTAACAGCAAGCACTGCTACTTTTTGAGGTAGTTATCTCAAGGAACTGCTCAGTATTTATTTTTCTCTCTTTTTTTCTTGTGTACAGTTGCTGACAAGGCTGCCTACCTGATGGGTCTGAACTCAGCAGACCTGCTCAAGGCCCTCTGCTACCCCCGAGTCAAGGTTGGGAATGAATATGTGACCAAAGGTCAAACTGTGCAGCAGGTAGGAAAAATGTATTAACCTGGAACAGGATCTGATGGTTCCCATTGATTCTTCTCTGCTGTGTATAGTAACCTCCTGAACTTTCTTCTGGCTTTAGGTGAACAATTCAGTGGGTGCTCTGGCAAAGGCTGTCTATGAGAAGATGTTCCTGTGGATGGTTATTCGTATCAACCAACAGCTGGATACAAAGCAGCCCAGACAGTACTTCATTGGTGTCCTGGACATTGCTGG